>JARBES010000124.1:22931348-22942741 GCA_030265145.1 Strongylocentrotus pallidus
TGTGGGGGGGGGGGGGGGGTGTGCTTTTTCTGAGCTAATTCTTCGGATTCGTCTTGTTCTTTTTTATCATTATCATTATCATCATTTCCTTGCTTACTTTCATACAGATCCGGTCTGCACTGCGCCTGCGCAAGAGTCGTATCTTGCCGTTCAATACCTCATCGGTCGGGGAGAATTCGGCTAGGGTAAATAAACGTTCATTTTTTTTGTCGTCTTACTATTATATGTTATTTGTATTACATTAATGTTATCTTCATACTTAAAACCTAATATGATTCCATCTGTATTCTAACTGTTAACCAGTATTGTAACTTGTTTTGATGATTTATTTTTTATATTCATTTGTAAATTTATACCAGTGAAAGACAAAGTTTCCTTAGGATATTATTGATCTATTTCTATGACCTTTTCGATTGATTAATAAAGTTCGAAGAAGATATCTATCAAGAATAAATCATAGTGTCCCAACGTTCATGAAGAGAAGAAGTGTCCCAACATTCATGAAGAGAAAAAGTAAAAAAACACAACAACAACAACCTCGTTGCCTCTTTAAATATGTATCAACATTGTTAATTAATTTTACAGTTATGAAAAAAAACACACAATCAAACATATTTGATCTCAATTCATGTTAATGTGCTAAATTATTTTTGGACAAAGGCTAATCTTTCTTTATAATTTTCTAGGTAAATATTTCCCTCTCATACTCTATTACCTCCTTTTTAAAATAAAGTGGTTGGATTCTCATTATTTATTTTGGTAATCTGCGTTTGGTAATGTACATTCTTAACCAACCTACATTCTCAACGATTTTCTTTATTACATTGCTCAACAGTACTCATTTGACACTGTCATCTAATAAATATATAAATCTTGAAGAATGTCAAAATTCTCGCTATTCTTTTTCAAATTGTTGACATTGTCATTAGTTTATATGATTTTATAACTGTTTACGTATCAATTATGTTTTAGTCTTTTATGTCTCTATTTTGAAATAAAACGTATTATGGTCTGTATTTGTTCAAATTAATGGTACAACAACAAGTTTCAGCTTGAGGGATGCATATTTCTTTGAATCACTAATTCAATTCAATCTTTCACAAAAATAATACATGCACCTACTTACAGTTCAGCACGAGCCAGGGTAATAATGTTACTTTGCAGTCCCCTTGAGCATCCACTTGGATGGATACATGCGCAATGTAGCTATTACTTTTATTATTTTTTATTGTTATTTTGTATTATATTCCACATACTAAGAATCTTGCGCTACGATTGGTCAAAAGTAAATCACGTGATGAAAGATAGTTCGCCCACCATTGATGGGAGAAGCGAAAAGTTCGTTACGCTGTGTAGATAGTAGTACTATCTACACAGCGCAACGCACTTTCACTGAAGATAGAAGTACTATCTACACAGTGCAACGCACTTTAATTGTATTATGATTACATGGATATACACCTAACGATCTCCTTCTCTTGGTTTATTTTAGAGCACCAACTCCACTAGGGACAAAGATGTTACGAAATCAACAATCAACACGACACAAACTGGTATGTTCTCATCCATATAAATCATTATAACATAATAATGATGATGATAATAACAATTCTACTATTACTTCTACTAGTACTACTACTATTACTACTAATATTAATAATGATAATACCAAAATAGCTTTTGGTCCACTATCTAACGGCGACTTCCTTAAATTTATTAAATGCAAATGATGTCAAAAAGTTTGGTTGGTGATTTGTTGATACTAGAAGACATACATGTTAAATAATCAACCTTTTATTTGCCTGGGCGCCCAATATGGCACAGTCACATCTTTGGAAAGAATGTCGATTAGCACAAATAATGGGCATCAATACATCAAATACCAATGCACTGTAAAATAATACGCTTATATGATATATCTGTGTTTGTATTTGATATTCAATTGTATCTGTTTCACGATTCCAGCCTATTTGCTGAACTTTTTTCTTATCGTGTTTTGAATAATGATTGAATCAATGAATCAGTGAATGAATTATATCCAATCATTCAATCAAAGTTAAATAAATTTGGATTGGGGGGGGGGGGATGATGATCCCTTTCTTTTCTATGAATCCTAGCGGTATCTATGTATTTTGATTATTCTCGTCATAACTCACCGTATCTTGTCCACATAGGTGTAGGCGTGCATTCCATAAGTGGCAGTGGTCCAAGCATGGTTGGCGAACCATTACCAGCTGCGTACGTAGCCATCTCATGTCAATTCATTTCATTTCATTTCATTCCATTCCATTTCATTCCATTTCATTTAATTTAATTTAATTTAATTTAATTTCATTTGATTTAATTTAATTTAATTTAATTTAATTTAATTTCATTTCATTTCATTTCATTTCATTATTTTATTTTATTTCATTTCATTTCATTTCATTTCATTTCATTTCATTTCATTTCATTTCATTTCATTTCATTTCATTTCATTTCATTTTATTTCATTTCATATCATTCCATTCCATTTCATTCCATTTCAATTCATTTCATTTTATTTCATTTCATTTCATTTCATATCATTCCATTCCATTCCATTCCATTCCATTCCATTTCAATTCATTTCATTTGTCATCTAATTTTATTTCATGGAATTTCATTTCATTCCAATCCATTTCATTCCATTTCATTCCATTACGTTTCATTGATTTCCATTTCATTTCAATCAATTTCGATTTATTTAATTCTATATCTTTATATTTAATTTTATTTGATTCCATTTCATAAATAAATTTACCCGGCGTGCATTCGACATCGGTGCTATAGAAAAAAAATGTTCGTGTGATGAAAAGAATAGAGACTCATCACTTAATGAATAATAGCTAGGTGGTTCAAGTCTAAAGAAATATAATTGTACATGCGAAGAAAATCAAAAGCATGAATATTCGATACACAGCACATATTTAGGATAAGTTTGTCTCGTGCTAACTATGAACTGATCTATTGGGCAAACTCGCTGCGCTCTTAGGTTTAACTACACCAGGCCTAGAAGAAGAGAGAAGAAGAAGGATAAAAACAAATAGAAAAGAAGAAAATTAAAACAAAAACAGAAGAGAGGACAAAGTATATGTTTTCCTGGCCAATTTCACAACTTTTCCAATCCATTCAAACGAAATTAAATTAGTCCCAGTCTGGCTATTCTAAAGTTCAAATTCGTGATTTGAATATTCCAATTCGCGTTTGATTCAATCAAATTAAAATGTTTCTCAAGCAAATTTATGGGTTATGTACGCTTTTCGTCAAGCTTGCATGCATTTCATATTATATATTTTACCTTTTTAAACTATTTTATCGATGTATTTCTTTGTTTCCGATCTCGTTTTTACAATCATGTATCTTGATATATTTGTTTACTATAACATAATTTTTGTTAAATTGAAGATGCAACCCCGTACGGGTTTTTCAAACATTAATGCATTTACATACCTATTTGATTTTTACTTTAATGTGAATGAATACACATACAAAATACAAATTATCCCTTTTTATGAAATAATCATCCCATTTGCAATATGAAAAGTACATTTGCTATTTCTTAATGCCAAACTCAATGCTTATTTAAAAAAAAAATCTTATATTAATCTCATATTGTAGGTATTAGCTAACTCAATATGTTATATTCGTTTGTCTTACACGCCCACTTACCCACTTACTACATGTACTACATAATTACGTACCAATACAGTCCTCCCTTCCTTTTTTTCCGGGTAGGTGAATTAGTGGGGAATGGTAATTGCGTGGGGTGAGCGGGGGCATGCACTAAAAAGGTAAAATATTGAAATGTTGGAAGGATAAACCTTCAAAGTAATGGAATAAATATTCATAATTTAATCGTTATAACATTTCGGATTTATGAACTCGCTGGTGATGGATTTTTGTTTTGTTCATGGACCTTTGAAAGAACACTGTATCACCAACCTTCACGAGATTAACGGTAGCTGTTTTATTTTTGTGTAATGTATCATGCCTCTTAATATCACCTTGTTTCTATCATAGCGTGCATTAAAATGACACGTAATGATCGATGATATCAATATCTATCCTTCATAGCTATCCCATAATTTCGATCCACTCAACAATCCCACCACTCTGAAAATAATTGTCGCTGATAATTCCAATTAAGGCGTCTCAAAATTGTCTATCCACTTTCAGAGTGTTATTAGCGTAACATACATGTATATCTTCACAGACAAAAATGATCTACGCCCCACTTCTCAAAATAAGTCCATCGGCCCTCACACCTAACACAGCTATCCAATAACTTCGATCTAGAATTAGGATTTTTCAAAGATAACAAGCGTTTTTCCAAACCATGCATTCTCAATGAAGTGAAATGAAATGAATTTGTTTTCCCATGCATTTTCAATGAAGTGATTAGAAATATATGATTTTTTTTTCTCCGCGCATTCTCTAATTGAAGTGAAATGAAATGAGAGTTTTTCTCTAGGGATAGTTAGGACTTATACCGATATTTTAAAACGATCATGCTCAAGCATCCTTTGTTCATTGTGTATTGTGAAATAATTGCTTGATTTCTCTCTGCCTTTTTCTTTTATACAGGCAATGAGGTAGATCCATTAAAAACAGTTTCTGCTCATCGTGACGGATATGCTAAAATTCGCAATAATTTCATATATTTCTTAGTATTTTGGATGTTTTTTAAACACGTTTATTTGTAACGATGGTATACGCATTATTAAGCATGTACCTGTAAGAATAGTTTTGATATTACGATCTTACACATATAAACTAAGTGCATATTTTGTTATGTTGTTATTTTGATTGTAATTTATTTATTTAACATGCTCGAATGTCCAGTGTGAGTCACAAAAAAGTTGACACGTAGAAAATTGCTAATTATTTTGAAAATCATCTATGAACAGTAATTATTATACATCTTTGATATGTTTAATCCCAATTCATTTCGTAACATTTGTGTGTGGTATGTGTTCAAGCTTGGATGAACAGGAGACATTGTTTAAGAGAGTGCAAAATTGACTTGCGCCAAAGTAATACAAGTGATGCTAAATATATTACTCATTGCGGATAGAGTATCGAAAATAATATCGCTAGTGATATTCGTTTGTCTCGCAAAGTGTGGTCAAACGAATATCACTAGCGATATTATTCTCAACACAAGTGACGTTTGAACAAAAACAATTGGGATTTGCGTATTAATTCGGTCTTTGCAGATCCAAATAACATCCCTAACAAAATTAACCACGCCACACATATCAAATATCAAATATCAAAGAAGAATTGTGCGTGCGTGTGTGTGTTTGAATTTGTTTCTGCCAAAAGCAAATATAATGCATCTCATTTGATACATTCAATTCATTCTCTCACTTTGATACTTTGGTGCAAGTCGATTTTTGCACTATCGCAAATAATGCCTCCTGTTCATTCACGCGTGAACATATACCACACAAAAATGATACCAAACGATTCGGGATCTAACACTCTTTTCAAAACATGTATGATAACATTTCGCTCATAGCTGGCTTTAAAAACAAATGACAATTTTCTGAGTGTAAACTTTTTTTTGACTCACACGGTATACAGAAAATGAATGATAAACCAAAAATAAGGATATTACGTCTGGAAACAATAACATACACATTGCAATAGTTGTAACAGATTTGACAGTTTGAACATTATTTAAGGAAAGCCTATTTCTATGTCAGCTGTGAAATGAAGGTTGTATTGAAAAGCACGGCTGGTAATGGTAAGCCCATCTCAAATGCTTTATTTGTATACAATTACTTGAATGCAAAGCTTTCGATTTAATCGCGATTGTAAATATAACTTGATGATAAAATCGTAATGTGGTCTTAGTAGACAGTGCACAAACGTTTATTACGAGGACGTAAGCTTTTGCTTACGACAACCGCCTTGTGTATTCACAGTTTAATTGCTAGTAATTAAAGATCTCGAAAGATTAGAAATACTATTGTATATTACATATATCATATTACATTATATTATATTTAAGCACAGTAAATTGATTATAATTCGATTCGTGGACTGCTATGATTACCTTAAAAGTGTATTTTTAACATGATCGCAACTACTTTCGAAAAAGCCACCGATGGACAAATTTCAATACCTAGTGTAAGCCCGGTAGAAATCATGTTCAGATTACGTAATATGTCATGGTGATTCATTCAATAATTCTTACATTCCATAAGACGACGTACAAGGCCATTGATTTTGCCTAAGGTTGATTAAAAAAAAAAAAGGAGTTGTGTTCATGCTGTTACATTCATTATAGCCTCATGTGCACTAGAAATCTAATGTTCACCTTAAGTTTTTATCTTGGCTGTATATTATTTTTTTTTTTGCTTACGTACTTTTTATATACTTGTGATACTTTTATAATGTATATTGTTTATCATCATCCTATAGGTGTTATGATAATGTATATAAAAACACATTGCGTCCCATCTTGGAAGCACAGTATGTATTCTCACAGCTATACGCGTACATAAAATAACCACTGAAAAAATGTATTTATATACATTTGAAAAGCACATACAATGTTGCCTGTAAAGTTGGAATATTTTTTTCTTACCTCTTGTCAGGAAATGATTATGAAAATATAATTTATTCTTCAAAGATAAATGTTCTCCGAACTTGAATGATCGATCGATCTCTGTGACTCTTTCTATTTATCAAGGTATCTTCTCCAAGCTCGGAGGTTGATTGTTATACAAATAATACACAGCAGAGAAGGCAATACTAGGAATTACCCACAAGGTACCTTTGGAACAGTCAAACACGCCTGAGGCGATAGCCGAGGGTTTTTGGACTGTTTCGAAGGTACCGAGTGTGTGTAATTTTACTAATGCCCGAACAAAATGATGTGTATTAATTTTTTATAAGATGATGTTTTATTTGTTTTATAAAATGATGTTTTATAACACGATTTTACTAATGACCGGTCATTAGTAAAATTACGTGTTAGGCCAAAAAAATACCTGGTCACGTGTACGCTCTCAACCAATCATTTGATTAGGATCCGCTTCATCATCTCATAAAACATTTTGCCACACATCTCTCTGTTTTTTGCCACCCTAGTAGACTTAAGCAGTGTCATTCCACTCCGTGTCCTAATGTATCCCTCCCAATTAGTTACTTCATTTCATTAATGAAGTTATGAGAAGATTTATAACTTTATCTGTTAAGAATAAATCATATTCTCGCAATCACTTCATGAAAAGCGGTCAAAAACTTATTCCAACTTTATGCGCAACAGTCTGTATTCGACAATTTTAGTCATCAAGTTTCGTTGCATTGTTATTAAAGCAATTATAATCATATAGACAAATTTAAACTCCTTTTTTTTATTGAACCAATACTTGTAAAATTATTGTATATTTATGTTGATAGCATATTTTATTCTCATATCACAGACATTGAGAGAATGTCTATGATGCGATGACGAGTCATTAAAGGAAAAGTCTAGTCCAAAAATAAATTACTGTCAATGAAAGCAGAAAAATCAGACAAAACAATCAAAAGAAATTTGAGCAAAATCGGATAACTATTAAGAAAGTTATGAATTTTTTAATGAAATGAAAAAATTTGAAAATCACAAGACAAATTGGCAACTCACTTATGAGTCTGTGATGTCAGTGCCTCACTGTCCACTAATTTTTTTTTTTTTATATTGATAACATAAATGTTCTAATTTCCCCCCTAGAAAAATCTTATTTCCTCACACCAGCATCCAAGTTATATTGATAGTAATATGTTTTTCCGTGGATGCAATAAAATAGAGTATTTTTTTTCAGTTAAATCATGACAAATGTGAATTTTGATAAACTATTTCTATATCAATCAAAGATTATGAATATTCAATATTCAGAAAATAGTATAAATTCTTCAAAGTGCGTAAAATATTTTGTAAAATGTCATGCACGCAAAATGATACAAATCATATAACCTGGGCAAAGGCATGGGAAAATCAAGATATGGGGATAAAAAAGGGAAATTAATGGGATAAAATTTAGAAAGCAATTGATAAATAGTGAGTCAATGAAGTCACAGAGTGATAACAAATTTGGCAATATGTGTAGTGATTTTCTAAGTTCCTTAGTTTTCATACCTTCATAACTTTCTTATTAGTTAGCCGATTTTTACTCAGATTTGTTTTTCTCTGTTTCTCTTGATTTCCTGCATCTATTAAAAGCAAATTATCTTTGGAGTGGACTTAGCCTTTAAGATTAAGGCGTGATATACATAAGAAGAAGAAGAATAATGAGAAATAAATGAAGCAGAAGAAAAAGGAAAAAAATAAGAATAAGAAAAAAGAAGAGGTTGAAGAAGAACAAGAAGGAGGAGAAGAGGAAGAAGTAAAAGAAGAAAAATAAAAAGAAGAAAGAAAAAAAAATTGAAAAAGAATAAAGAGAAAAAGAAAAAGTAGAAGAAGAGGATTAAAATCCGGCGTAATTAATGGACAGCAGTCGAAATATAATAAAATGAGCATTATTGAGAAAGAAGAAATGTGACATCTTATTTAATACATCTCGAAGAAAAATATCACCGAATTCATTTTAGGACTGACATTTTCTTTTACTATGTTGAAATGTTGTATTACCTTTTTGCGTATTTTGATAAAGAAGTTTTTTCATAGTGAATTTTAGTTATACGTACAGGGCCCCCTTGGAAGATCAATAACCGATATTGAAAGGGCCACCTTGTATAAAGAAGACTCAAATAATAAATAAATACAGCAAAAGAGTTGGGCAACAAAATGAAGGAATATAAACAGCAGCAACGGAATCATTTATACTTGATAGTAAAGCTAAAATATGATGTATTAGTTTTGTAATTATGTGCATCACATTAAAATACCTATAAGTGCCTATCTTCGAAATAAACATTGTCCAAGATTGTTTTCATGTCTTACTTTAATAATATTCTTTTTGTATTATCATGCATGGTTGTTAAGGAGTTCCTGGCATCAGGGGGAAGGAGAATGGGGGAGTTGCTACAGGTCGAAGTATGAGAACGATGGGGTGGAATGTGGATAAAAAAAGGCCCCTGATTAGGAAGGGGTGACCTATTCTTTCCATCCCTTTTTTTGTCTCTGTCTCTGTCTCTCTCTCTCTCTCTCTCTCTCCGTGTTTTATCTCTCTTACTCCGTTTTGAAAGATGGGTTTGTGTGTGTGTGTGTGTGTGTGTGTGTGTAGGAGGAGGGCAGGGGAGGGGAGGGCACGTGGCCTTTTGTCTTTGTAGCCTATCCCATAATAAGACCCGGAATTCACTACGATCGAGTCATTATCGTGGCGGCACACTTCACTCAAATGTTATCCATTCGAGGGAAAAATAAAGTAGACGTTGCAGAATGCAGACCGAAAGTGCCCTTGATAATATGGAGAAGAGCATAATTCATTGCCCTTCGCACCAAATAATTACAACAATTTACAGAAAATCCATGAATGTGCTTTGTTTCTCATTTGAGGTTGATTAGATAAGTGCCAATTTAATATGCGATAGGCTTGCAATATTCATTGATGTAATATTGTAGCTCTAATAGCTATTTGTGTAATAGAGTGATAATTTAGCACCTAATGATATCAAATTTGACTACTAGTAAATGATAAAGAGTTTCATGAAAGCCGAATAGAATCACCTGCTTTAGCGGAAGGGATTGGTTAGTTAGTATCGATTAAGTGTAATTATCAACACTTTGAAGTTGTAAGGTTGAACAGTATTTTATTTAGGATGTGACCATGAAGTATCGAAATTCAAGCATACTTATTGAAATTCTCGAGGGGAAATGTCGGCATAAAAGAGAAAATTACTGTAATCATGACCGGGAGGGGCGGTAGTGAAATTTTGTGAAAATAAGGAGGAGAGGGGCAGTGTTCCGAAAAATCTCTCATTAGAAAATGTGGGGTATCATGTTTGTATCATGTGCTAATTTAAAAAACAAACAACCACATCCAAATTAAAACCAAGCAAGCAACCAACCATCAATGAGCAAACGACGCACTTTTCCGTGGGTTTCGTATTTCTACTTAGTTAAAAGCATGCAAGCTGAATTCTACTACGATTTTCAAAATATCTTGTTCAAGCGACTATAATTTCCAAAAAATGTTACGAAGCGTTGATGATATCAAAGGTGTAACAGGAGTATATCTTTCATACCTAATATACTTTTCTTGAAGTATACCAATCACGTGAAGAAAAAAAAAATTGTTTTTGTATTAATATATAAAACTAACCTAAATAATCCTTTACTCTGCAGTCGATGATAGTGCTAAGAAGTATGACAAAAAAAAAAAAAAAAAAAAAACCCGCGCAAGAAACTCAAGTCTGACTTTAATTTCGTGGGCGCCTTATTCTAAATATAAGCGCGTAGGGGTGCCCCGACCAGTCTACTCAAAAATTCACTTTAAAATATACTGAGAGTGTATTGAACTACAATTAAAACCTCATTGTAGAAGTAACATTTGAAACTCATATTTTGAATACTGTATACAGTGTATAGCAACTTGGAGCTCTATATAAAATCAAGAAAAAAACATCTTTTGGTGATTGGTACATTTTAATCATCCCTGTCTTTATTGAAAATATATTTCAGGTATGACGAGAGAAAGATTTTGTATCACTGAACCACTTTGTAGGCTGATAGCGATAATCATCTGAGATTTTCAGGAACAAAACACTGAGGGTTCAAAAGGCACAAGTACTTTCTCTCTTTATATCTCTTTTCGGTTTCGTTGGGCGGAATATTCGTCCTCGGGGGAAATAAACGCCTAAAAAAAATGTAAAAGCGGAAGTATTTACAGCATGAATAAAACGAGAACAAGTCAATGTACTTTTAGAAATCGTGATCATTATTTTCATTCAAATTCGCAGGAATTCGCAGGAAGTATTTATACACACACAAATTCATTCCACACCGAGAGTTCCTTAGATGGGAGTCCATTAACTTTATTGAGAATATTAATCGTTATTGAATAGACACTATTTTGGATGAACATTTAGCGCGTGTTCTATGTTCCTCATTCCATTTGTTAATCAATCTCTTTGAGCTAGACCACCCAGAATGAAGAATACATTAAGATAATAGGAAGTGCATTCTTCCAAAAAATACGCATATTAAGAACATTTCCAATATAAAGATGTGATAGTAATGGCTTTTCTGGGAGGTGGATTTGTCAATAAGCGAAAGTGCTTGTAAAGATGAATGAAAGTTAATGCTTGATTAGATGACTGGCATCTGGCATCCGGTATATAATGACGGTTAAACAGTCGAGGTTCTATAAAGGGGTGGGGGGAGGGGGGAATTTGACTAAAACTCCTGATATTTCACAAGAAAACTTTATGAAAACAGG
>JARBES010000124.1:24403856-24416079 GCA_030265145.1 Strongylocentrotus pallidus
CTTTAGACCAAGGTTTGTCTGAACCTTGGTCCGAAACGCGTCATATGACGCACATAAACCTAGGTTTGTCAACAAACTCCTTTGTGAATTCGGGCCTGAGAGTTTGAAATATGAAGTAAATCTTTGCCATATACATGTATGCTCATTGATATATATTTCTTTTACATTGTGGTTTTATTTTCATTAGACATAGCAGAGCCATTACTTGAAGCACCAAGCCCCACCCCTCCACCAGCCTTGGTGGAAGAAGAACCTCAGATGGAGCCTCCAATAGAGGTGATGGAGGCATGGACTCCAGAAATAATAGCTCCAGTGAGTTTAATTAAAATCAAACACATAAAAAGATGCAGTAATATCCAATTGATTGATTGTATGTACACATCAAATGTAGAACTTCTTCGATGAGATTACATTGAAATATGATAATAATAATAATGATGGTGGCTTCTTGTATAGCGCACATGTCCGTCACGTTGTGATGCTCCTGACACTGCTCGATTATCACCCTGGCTTTATCAGCCACTGCGGCGCTCTAGCATTTCAAGGAATTAATTCCTGCCAGGTACCCAATTACATCACCTGGGTTGAGTGTAGCAAATGTAGATCAATGTTTTGCTAAAGGACATTAGTGCTACGGCGGGACTTGAATTGATAAGCAATTTATATATTATTATAATAATGTGTAGACCAAGTAACTTTGTGTGGAGTTTCTGGCATGCTAAGCCAGCCAACTCAATGTTTTACTGAATATCTACAGCTTTAATTTTATTTACATTGACTGTTTTTAGAATTTAAAATGGTCTTTTGTTTCTGTGAATTGTTTCATGTTTTGGTATTCATAGTGTTGGTAATAACCCACTAACTTCTTGCAAGATATACATTATACTTGCGAAGTATTATACACAATAACTTTTTTCTCATAATAGGGCATGTACATTAAACGTTGTGAAACATATTTATTGAGCAGTTGAATAGGGTTTATGAATAAACATCAGTATGTTAATTTTGTTGAGGTAAATGTTAAATAATTTTTATTCCCTATCCCAGACACCAACTCCATCAGTATCAAGAAGGAACTCGGTAGAGGAGCCACCTGTGATAGAAGAAGCCCCAACTCCTATACCCAGCCCTCCTCCCTCACCTATCCAACAGCAGCTGCCCGAAAAGCCATCATCCCCACCACCACCTCCTCTAAAGAGCCCCTCCCCTCCTCCCAAATCCCCTACCCCACCACCACCACCACCAGAGCTCTCTATCAAACCTCCCAGGGAGTGTGTACATAAACCAATGCCCCCTGTCCCGCCCTTGCCAAAGGTCAAGAAGGAGGTCAGGATACAGGAGCCACCCAAAGACCCGCCCAAAGAGAAGCCGGTCGTCGTGAAGAAGGAGAAAAAGCCCATTCAAATAGTCATTAAGGTAAGAAAGACTAACATTATATATAATATTCCATTTAATCTACTCTTCTTGTTACAGTATGCTTCCAGCTCACTTGTCTCATGCCACATTTTAGACCACATATGTTTGACTTGAAATCCTCAATGTTCATGAATATTATTTATGGAAATTAATGACAATATTGGTGATCTAACACTTACTCCTGCTCTAGGCTTTAATTTGTCAAATATATAGGGTTAGAGTTGCAATTAGGTTTTTAGGATAGGTTTATGGCTTTGGTTGGATGTAGTTTTTTGGTTCATGTATGGAGTTTTTAATTTAGATAGTGTAGATTATTGACCATGAAGTGATTGTCTCTGCAGCATGTATTGTAGAAGCACAAGATGTTTGTTATTAAGAGAACATCCATATATTACGGAAGATTTTCATGGGAAAGAAATCAGGCATAGACGCTAAGAGAAAAATTTCAAATTTAATACATGAATGTACTTGTATAATTTATTATCTGATGTGATTACCGTAGTAGAAAAGGTAGTTGATTATTTAGTACATGTACTGAGGATGAAGTAATCGATAATCGATTTATCAAGTGATTCAAAGGAATAAAATTATGTACAACATAACACAAATTTGTTTCTTCATTGTCATTTCATCTTTTATTCAGAGTCCACCAGAACCACTCAAACCCTCCCTGAAGAAACCCCCCTCCCAGGCCAAGATAGAAGAAGTGACCCCGCCCATAAAGACGGAACCCCCTCCCCTACCTACCCTAGAGCCTGAACCTATAGTAGAACCTCCTGTGAAACCCTTCCCTAATGGAGAGACTAAGGTGGAGGAAGAGAAGGCTCCAGATAAAACAGATAATGGGTGAGTAATGGACTCTACTTAAAGAGATTTGATCACAAGTAAATCACTCAAGAGCAGTTACTGAAGTCCATCAGTAAAGATTGCAGAGAAGGATAGTATCAAAATTTATTGATGTAGAGGTGTCGTGGTCTAGCAGAAACGTCATCGGACTGTGGATCACAAGTTTGCGGGTTAAGTCCTGCCACGGCACTAATGTCCAATTTATTAATCTACATTTGCCACTCTCCACCCAGGTGAAGTAAATGGGTACCCGGAAGGAAACATTCCTTGAATACTTTCGCTTCTTTATCATGGGGATATTCAGCATCAGTTGTGAAAAGCAATTAAGAAATAAAAAGGAGTGTAAATAAACCAAATATGCTTCCATTTATTTCCTTGCATCAATGCCGAGATTTAGTGGTGTCATTCCATGATTACCAATAGTGTTAGTTCTTTTAATCCTAAATACTAAAAACGCATGAGTATTTTGAAAAATACTTAATCGGGTGATTGCAATGATTGTACATCATTCCACTAATTGGCTATAAATACCATGCATATCTAATGTATAGGGCGGATAAAATCTTTTGTCATATATTTTGAATATTTCCATTTTTTCTTTTTTTGGTTAAATTACATTGATATTAGCCCTCCTGCTACCCAAGATGTTGCGGAGAAGAAGAAGCTGGGCCCACCTCCAACCAAGGTCAAAGTTGATATGTTTGGGATGGATCCTCAGGTACGTACAAAAATATAACCTTTGACCTTCAGTTAACCATCTTCCTCTAAAGTGTTAAAAGTAAAAGATAACTGAAATGTGTTTAACAAGATATCAATGCATCACAAAGAAAAAATATTTAGCTGGGAGAAATATTGTTTCATCAAAGGAAGGGAAATGAAGTTGAGTTGCTTTGGAGTTTCTTTTATATATACAAATATATGTATACATATAGTCCCCTTTTTGCTAAAAATCTATAGACCCTTTCTGAATTGCTTACACCGATATCATAAACATGATGATGGTCAACAGCATTAAATGTGTGCCAATTGTATGTCACTTCTTTATAGTTAAGTTAATTAGATAATCAGTTACTTAGACCTTTTTGGTAGTTGTTTTGATTTCATTCTTTTTTTTAGGGTGGGAATGAGGTAGGAAATCAAGCATGATAGTTGTCCTTTCGTAATCCTCCTGCTTTGTTATCTGTGATTTAAATATGCTCACTATAATGACACATGTATTCATGTCTTACATGTTGCCAGACATATTTTGTATATGATTTTTTTATAAATAAATATATGATATGTGAACACAATACAGATAGAATACATTTTGAATTGTCTGAAAGAAGATCAGGTATTGGAATATAGTATAGGATGATATCATCCACTTTGATCTCATAGTTCAGTGACATGGAACTATTGCAAAGGCAAAGAATATTTCATATCTTGGTTTTAACAAAGATTGAGAAATAGAAACATCAACACAAATAGACATTCCGAAAAAGGCATTTTTATTTGCCACTAATATATGTACAGTATATTTTCTTAACTAATCTGCATGACATGATTATACCTTAATTTTCATCTTCACATAATTTTATTGTATAGTTTTTCTTGATTGCCTGTTGATTAGGGCTGAGTCAAAACATTTAAACAAACGTTGAATGTCTGTTCAGAGCAAAACCGTTTACAATTTTGCAAAACATTTAACCATAAATTGAAGGAAAAAAAGGAGGTAGAAATAAGAAAACCGCCCAAAATTGTTAACCAGTTTTGCCGGAGGAGAAAAAAATGTAGTGACTCAGCCCTACTCTTGATATTCTAGCATGCATGATATGTTTATCAGTAACGGTCAAAATCTAACAGAATTCTACTGAATCCTTGACGTTATATGAGCATGAAATTCTTAGCATGAAGGATTATATTATGGTTGAAATAATGATATCTAACTTCTCTGCATGAAATATCTATTCTGTAATATGTTTTATTCCCCCCTGTTTAACATCTATTCTATTCCTTCTATCTGTTCTCTCTCTGAAAACTGTCTCTTTGTTACGGATGAATCTACAGTCTATAAAAGTATGTATGCATGATTTTGCTTTTTGTTTATGCCTTTGATGTGATTTAAATTATACCCTCCCCCCTTTTAACATCTATACACTTTCATCCTACCAGTTCCTGCACATATGTCATTGCAATATATAAAGATTCATGAAAAATCTTAATTTGTTTGCTTTTTTAGTGTTTTTGGTGCTTCAGGGTTATGTTCATTTGTTTCTTAACAGTTTTATACAGTTTTGCACAAATTACTTTTCCTTTAATTGTGGTGTTTGTTTTTGGTTGTGGGTATCGTTTATTCTCAATATCAGTTACCACAATGCAAATAGTAAACATCAAAAGAATGACCACTTGACCTGCACATTAAAATGTTTTGCATGTTGAGAGCCAGGTTTGATAAAGGGTATGATTTAACCCTCCCCTCATCCCTCAGCTCACAGGAGATGATCATGTCCACTTTCACCACAGTATAATTCCTATATAGTTCTTCATTTATTAATCTACTGATGCACTTATATATGCTTGGCTTAATGCACTTATTTATCAAACCATTTATTCCTTCATTTTATAACCATCATAGTATACCTACCTTTAATTCATTTAGGGATATTCGTCTATCCACATATCCAATCTCGAATCACATGCAATCTTTCCATATCACCTCATCCATCAATCAGTCTTTAAGAAAGGAGATCCTATAGTAAGAAGATTTTCAGGTCTCTTAGCTCCATATTTGTCCACCGTAAATATATAGATATGTAATTCATCTGTTTCATATTCTGTCAAATGCTCAACAAACAAATCCTCCCGATCCCCTTTGATTCCTCAGGGGATTACTGAAGAGATTTGCGGTGCTCAATAATAAGGCCCTGTTTGCACATCATGCAGTAAACTCCAAGAAAATAAAATGCAGCAAAAAAAGAAGAACATAAGCATAGTGCATTTTACATATGACCATGTACATCTTATAACACAGAGATAGGTCATTATGTTGTGTTGTGCACCACTACTTTTTTTCTTCTTCCTTTTTCCAAGTTATGTGTGATGGAGGATTACACTGAAACAGTGAAAGCAAAGATGTAGCATCTATTCTTTTGTCCCCATAGTTTTCATCACAGCACAGGCTTGTATATAATAGCACCGCAGTTAAATGTTTCCTTTGGTTTTCATTTACACATTGCTCCTCGTCCTCACCCAACCTCCACTTCATACCACATCTCTTATGTAGTCTTACCTCCATAGTTGGTGTTATATACATTTACACCCATTTTGTAGTTTTTGAGTGGAAAAAAAAAATCAAATATTATCCTTGACTTATCCACTCAGTTGTCGTTTTCAAGCATTTCATGGCAAAGTAAAGAAAGTCAAAAAGCTGCATGTCTGCTGTAGAATCAAATAAAGCTAGAAAGTATCAGTAATGCATGCAATTCAAATTCAATATTTGATAAGAAGATCAGGAAGTGAACAGAAAGTAAAAGTGTAAGAACATCAGACATCTTCAGAAGTCTTACTCATACTTCCTGTGGTCACTGTATATACATGTATACGTCATCACCACATGTTAATAATAGGTCCACTCTCCAGTTCAAAGTAAAACCACAATGTTCAAGATCTTGTGGTCAACGTTTATTCTACCTGGTATATATATAGTATTCACTTTGAACTCCAGTCACACACAGAATTCACAGCAGAGTGCACATACAGTTAAAACTGCTTTAGATTTCATCTCATCATTATTATTTTGTTTTGTTTCATCTATTTATTCACTTATTATATCATCAGCTTTGGACTTATTTTTGGAAATGTAATTTGACCATCTCATCCTCATTTTTCCTTGAGTTCTGTGAATTAGTTGTTCCAATAAACTTTGAACTTTGATCCCTTCTGCAGCAATTACTTGACCTCCAGATGAGAGCAAAGCGCCAAGGTGGTAACCAATCAGATGATGAGGATGGACCTCCCCCAGGCCTTGCTAGCCTACTGGAACCAACCAATAGGGTGAGTGAAGAAATTCCTGCCATGCATATTCATTACATGAATATTCATGTTCATGGCACTGTCAACGTACAATTATACTGTTACTTGAAATCTTGAACCTTGATAAGTACTCTCCCAATAAGCGAGTATGCTGTCCTGGAGAGGGCTAAATATATGCCATGGATGATTGCATTTTATTGTATTACTGGTATGTTATTTATATATAATGAAGTATGAGTAAAAATGGAATAGTCCTGAAATTTATAGACCATATATTTGCTTGATCATAGGCAGTTTGTGGTTAGGTTTTCCAAACATGGTTGGCTTGAAATATCAAACTTTTTCATTTGTGTAAAGATCTAATTCTCAATTCTTTTTGGGAATTAATTAAAATTCATCTTCTTTCTTGAATGTAAGTTAAGAATAATTCATGATTCAAGGGAATAAAACTTTAAAAACAGGAGTGTTTGTACAGACCAGGGTGACTCTCTCTCCCATATAACCTTCAAATTGATGACCTCTAGTAAAACTCAAGTCATTGTTTTTGTGAGCTAAGAAATATTCTTAGAATTTTTCCATTGATATCAATATTTTTTGGTTATATGATTAAATGATTCCATACAGATGTTGAAACAGAGTGACTGGTTAAGGGGTCGTATCGCCCTCTCTAGACGAGCGGCTAGGTTTGAACTGCCTATGGACGTGGGTGATTTGGCCGAGATGTCTCCCGTAGAATACCTGCGCAGGCACTGCATCATCAGTCAACGCAGGAGGGCGCTATACAAGAAAGCGTTTGTGAAGGTCGACAAAGACAATGATGGGAAAATAAATCGAAAGGTGAGATTTTTTTGATATTTTGTTTTATTTCTGAAGGAGCTTATTTTGTTTAGAAAGCCTTACCCAGAGGTTTCTCAGTAACTGCTTTATATGGGAATTTACAATGCAATTTTATAACTTTCTCGTTTATCAATATGATTAGTGAAATACTTAGAAGAGATATCCAGATTATTATACTTTCATCTCCTGAAATTGCTTTGAAATTGTATAAATGATAGTTACAGTACAATGACAAAAGTTTATAAAATCACAAATTATTGAAATACCTGTACTGTTATAAAATTATATATATTCTAAAGCAAATGGAACTCTTTGATTGCATATTAATTTATTATCTAACCTGTAGAGAAGATGATAAAAAACAATATTTAGAGTTCTCATCTGCTTCCGGAAACTTGCGTTTATTCAAAGTACCGTTAGTGGTTTTGAAAGAAAGTTCATGTAAGTTTCTGGAAATCAAATTACTTCCTTCAAGATTTGTGCCACTTCTTTTAGTTTACCAATGGTTGCCATGGCATTGTAATGATGTAAATTATTAATTTCTTTCTATTGGTGTTGTGGTCTAGTGGATAAATCGTTGGACTTTGTATATCACAGGGTCCACAGTTCGAGTCCCTCCACGGCATGTCCTTTGGCAAGATATTAATCTACATTTGCCACTTTCCACCCAGGTGTTAAATGGGTACCAGTAGGAACGAATTCCTTGAATGCTGTACGCTATATAAATATCCAATATTATTATTGTTGTTATTGTATTCTTCATCAGGAGGTAGAGAAGGCAGTACTAGATGCTTTGGTTGACACCATTCAACCAGACAAGGTAGCCGTTGTTCTAGGATACCTAGGTGCAGAGGGTGATACAGTCTTCACCTCACGTTTCTTTGGTGCGTTCTGTGCTCTTCTTGAAAGGCTCTACTACAGAGAGTTTACGTAAGTAGTCTTTAACCATGCATCTAGCAAACAAGATACTTTCAGTGGCAGGTCCAGGGTTTTTTTTGTAGGGGCCTCGAAATTTTTTGACAAGAAAGAAAAAGAAAAGGTCAGCAAGTTTTTGATGTGTTGTAGTGGTAGTTATTTACCTGACTGCTAAGAAAGCACAAATGCTTGTTGGTAAGCAACCAGAGGACCAACGACTTTAGGTCCTCTCCAAGAGACTTGGTAATAAGGACTAATGCCTAATTACCAAAGCTAGGGCACTAGCGTATCGCCTTGGTTTCGAACCTAGTTCTCCGGATGACGAGACCACTGCTGTATTCACTACTTAATTTTCTGACGAGCAAGCAAGAAAGCCAAACCCAATTCGTATCAAGGTGCATAGTCTAATGCTTGTAGGGGACTTCAGAAGGAGTCAGTGATGTTCTTAAACTTTTACTTTCTGTTCAACATACCATAGGGTCTTTATTATTATGATTATTCTCATGTTTTTGGTCCATGTTGTCAAGAGACACATATACAGTGTAAATAAAATAAAAATCAAAAATTTAACTAGATAGAGCATATAAAAAAGGATGAATCATTCATAAGAATATGGCATTTGATTACAAGTTTCTTACATATTTATAAGGAATCATATTTTATGGATTAACCATAAAACTGACTACATGTAGGTCTTGTACTACATGCTGATGCTAGTGTTTCAGCAGTATGTCAAATTTAGAGTTGTATATTTCTTGTATTTATTGATAAGACAGGTAAACCATTGTATCTTCATGTATTCTGATGTTTATTGCTTCATGTGTTCTTACAGGAAAGATGACATTGGAGAGAAGAAGGATACCAAGGAGAAGGAGATACTGGAAGAAGCGGATTTTTCCGGTTTGGACTGGAAACTACATGGACAATATGTGAACCCACCTCTGAAGAGTCTTCTGTACATGCTGTGATGATAACTTGTGTCTTCAGGGACAGTGAAGTACCTCTAAACCGGAATATATCTGATTGAAGCAGTTTATTCTGGTTTGTACCGGTTTAACCCCATTCAAAACAGGGTCTTCTCATATGCTACGAACCCTTCTTTGTTATGTAGGACAGTTTTATGTCTGACCTGGACTGTATCCCGATTGAAGCGGATTGACCCGGTTTTTGACTGGAAGCGGCAAAGGCAGTATGTGAACCCAACTGTAGAGAGTGCATGATTTAAATACAGTCGTGTCATCTTGGACAGGCATCTCGAAGGAGGAGAAGTTGAGATGGATTTATCCAGTTTGGACCGAAGGCAAGTTGCACACGCATAATACCTTTGTATATGTGGAGTGGGAATAAAAGCTGTACCATGTAGCAAGGATAGAGGTCTCTGCACTCAGAATGTCCTCTTGTTTGTGGATGACTTGACCTTTATTCTCATAATCATTTTATTAAAAAGTTGTATGTTGAGAGTTAGGAGGACAATAACTTTAGTAGATCTAAAAGAATATGAAATATTGCTTGTCTATCCCTCGACAGACAAAAATGTTCCCCTCTGATTGTGATTGGAGGCATTGGACGTGGAAGAGTGGCAGAAAAAGAAGAGTGGCAGAGATCATGTCTCGGAAGGTGGTGAAGAAGTTATTCTTAACAGTCCAAAACATATGGTCCAGGTAGGGCAGCATTTCACAAAATCGTCATAAGTACAAGTTCGCCAACGACCCATGAAAACATATCTATTAAATTGGACACCGTTTCAATGGGATGTTCGTGAACTTGAACTCTTGACGGTTTCGTGAAACGATGCCCAGGATTTCTAGAGCCTTCCTTTCATAGAAGTAAAACAGCATTGGCATGTGAACAAAGAGAATGAAGTTTCAAAGATCAACTATTTCATGGTGCATCCTTGTATCTCCTAAATGCAAGTCTTCAAGGTTAATTCAAGAAGGTCTTTTAGTTAGTAAAACTTATCATCTTGCCTTTGTTGATGGTTGTGTTTGTTTTTGGTCTGTTGATAACCAGAAAGGCAGTAGCTCTTTGAAGCTCATAGGGTAATGCTCTTCTGGCTCACAGTAGACAACGATGTGTAGATAATGCTTGTATGTGGTTAGGGGAGGTGTGGAAGTGTGCCTGGGACATTGGGTAGTTATATCATATTGGGGTATCAGGGTATATATCTGGGTATTTTTACATGAAGTTTGAGATACATGTTATTCTACTTTATTGTACTTTTGAATGAATGCTCAACTCTTATGCAAGTGGAAAAATAGTCATCAGTACTTGTCTATTTATAATGTTATTTATTTTATTATGTTGAAATCCCTTAGTTCTCCTAAATAGGTTATTCATATTTATCAGTCTTTCTTCTTGATGATTCTTTAATGATGAGATTGTAAAGCACAAATCTTTGGCAATATCAACCTCATGGTATCTCATTCACTATAGTTCAGTGTGCTATCATTTAAGATTACCGGTACATGTATGTTTTCATTTTGAAATATTTCCTTTAGTTTTTGTTTTATTAACTCTATATTAAAGCAACTCAAGGTTTAAAGAAAATGTATGCTTTTTAGATGGGTGTTTACTTTGTGTATACTAGAATACAGTACTAGTTTTGGTAGTGGATAATAAGCAGAATGGTTGAACCATGATATTTTCAGTGCACTTTTGGTGTGTGTAAAGGTAAGTGGGAGTTCTGTTGGTGGAATAGATTATTGGATTACTATTTGGTGAACATTCAAATGTGTCAAAACCAATCATTATATTAATATGAGAGAATTTAAGTCTTTCCTTTATGAGCCAAAGTACTTTAATTAAAGATCTTGCATTAGTCCGATTAGGTCTTGGATTTTTCAAAATATCTATATTTCTGCAACTGTTTTATCTAGCTGATTTATTTGATATTTGTAATCACAGTTATGTACTGTTTTATATTGAAACAGAAGATTAATTACTGTACAACCTTAAAGTTGAGAAACTTTTCCAAGCAATGTCATTCATTCAAAATATATATTGATTTAGATGTAGATATAGATTTCAAGTGAAATAATGCAATTATGAATACATACAAATATACTGCTGTAAATGATAAATAAATCTATTTTTAAAACTGAATTAAATGCGCATGTTTGTCATTGTTTAAAGTGTGAAAATTTAACACAAACAACACATAGTATAATGAAGGGGTTTAATATTTAAAAAGTGCACAAGAGGGACAGAGAGAGAGAGAAGGATAGACAGGCAGACAGAAACAGACATGTAGTTTCATTGAGGGAAGAGTCCAAGCCAGTGGAATGTATATTTGTGGGGCCGGGCAGGTACATCCCCTCCCTCATCTATTTGGTTTTTTTAAATACAGCATAAGCTGCATGTAGATTTGAATGTAGGGGGGGAAATATTGCCATTTAGTCAAATACCATTTCATTAATGTCTCGTCTACTCCCATTTGTATTTATTATTGGTTTGGCATGTTATCTAACACTCGTTTTGTTTCTATTCCATGTCATTTACAGTGGCGGATCCATGATTCTGTGGACTGGTTATGTATAGCACAAGTCCGAAAACTGTGTGACAACCAAAACAAAAACAAAAATTGAAAAAAGTCAGATCTCACGTTATGGTGGTACTGAAATTGCCCTTCAGTTGATTTATCGAAGGTATTTGTGATCGTGTGACAGACAGACAGGAAGAAAAGGCAGGAATCAGTGGGGAGTGCGTTAGAGAAAGAGCGAGTGAAAGAGAGGGTTGGTTAAAAAGACAAATGAGCAGGCGAGAGACGTCATCGATGTTGGAATGATTGCTGGTTTCTTGCATGAGTAAGATGTCCTCTCATGGTCAATGATGTCGCACGCCGATATCCGTTGTCTACTGGCCTTGCTGCACTGAAGATCGAGAAATCGATGGGGTGATCATGCAGTGACGTCGCACGACGAAGTCCTTACTTCGGCGTTGTTGCTATAGAGATGGAGAGATCAATGGGGTGGTCGTTGGTGTCGACTTTGCTCGTTTTAAGTACTACATTCTCAGGTGGACTGCGACGAAGCCTTATCGCTGGTTCAGAAACCAAACCTGTAAATGGAAAATGACAAAAATGATGGAGTTTTATTATTACGCAGATAATGAGAGAGTATTAATATACCATTGATATATGTCAACTTCTTTTTAATTTTGTACGCCCCAGTCAAACAAAAAATTATTTAAAAACAGT
>JARBES010000124.1:24571953-24584538 GCA_030265145.1 Strongylocentrotus pallidus
TTCAATGCCAAACGGTATTCAGTTGTAAGACATATAAATATGTCTGAGTGACATGACAAATTGCTACTGCAAGTTACCATCATGGAACTTGCATTTCTGGCAGTGACTCATTTCCTCAGGTTTCAGGCAGTATATATCTTTATACTGTCACATTCTGTAATTATTAAAACTGATTGTACTTTAGATTAGAAGGAGTACCTGTATTAGAAGTTTCGGGGGGGGGGGGGTGGGGGAGGGAGGTTATCGATAAATATCGAAACCTAAGAATAACCTTAACCTTTCCCTGTACTTATTTCTATTATAATTACAGGAACCGGAAGTAATGATAGTAATGATGGTGGTATAATTTGATGGATGTTGTGCTCCCAGCATATTGTGCTTGTTCAGAGTGTATGGTTAAGTACACAATGATGCCAAGCAAACATGTCTGATTCTCTCATTTCAGGATCCAACATTTCATAGCTACGATAAATGTACTTATGACAATTCAAAATGTCCCTTTTAGATCAGGACTTCTATTACATGGATTCTAAGAAAATTATTTCAAACCAGATATACTGTAAGAGCTCATCACTACAAACACCACCATCCTTAGACATATTTGTTATCAAACTTTAATAGTAGGAATAGTACTTCAATAGGTATTTTTAAAATCAACCCAATATCTATTTACAGAGACTATTAAATCTAATGCTTAAAAGTGAGGTAAGTGAATTTTTAATAAGGGAATGATCAATACGGTGCGGCCTTTTGGAGTGTTCCTTTTCATTCAGTTTCCTTGATGATATTTGGTTTGAAGTCTGGACCAACCACTTTAGCAAGCTCTTCTGCATACATCTCATATCGACCTGTCATCTGGAAAATTTAAAAAAAAAAGAAATTTGGTGTGAAATTAATATTTCATAGCCCTTAGAGGTATAGATAATCTTTATAGCAAAAATGATGTTTCTTAATTGGTACAAAACATCAACATTGTTTAGCATAAAAGTTGATGTCATTCCTTCTACCACCATCACAGTCACAATAATGTAACCCTCCTCCTCCTCATAATCATCATCATTAGCATCATCAGCTTCATAACAACCATTTCCAGGGGCCGTATTCTGAACCCTGTGTTATCTCTAATATTAGGGGGTTTTCGTTTGTCACGTCCACATAGTCAAAGATGTGACGTAATTTCGGCGATTTGCGCATGCGTCACGTCGTCTGGCCAAATTTGCGAACCCATTCATTGATGATTTGAGGTTCGTCAGAAAACTAGTGGCCCGTCATCAAAATGACATCATCTCACCATACTGCCGCGTAAATTAGAAAGGAAAGACAGAAAGAGAAAGTGATAGTATTATAAAAACAAAGAATAACATAAGGAAAGTCAGAAAAAAAAGTAATAGAATGATAAAAACAAAGAATAACAAAAGAGAAGGTGAAAGAAGGAAGAAACAAAGAATAATAAAAAACAAAGAAATAACATATGAATAGAAGGGAGAAACAAAGAATAAGATAAGGAAAGACAGAAAGAGAAAATGATAAAGAATAGATAATGGAA
The DNA here is from genome assembly GCA_030265145.1 of Strongylocentrotus pallidus. Lineage (NCBI taxonomy): Eukaryota > Metazoa > Echinodermata > Echinoidea > Camarodonta > Strongylocentrotidae > Strongylocentrotus > Strongylocentrotus pallidus. Next base: position 24,573,500 of record JARBES010000124.1, read on the forward strand.
GGATAGAAGGGAAGACGAAAGATGGAAAAACAAAGAATAAAATAAGGAATGGTAAGAAGAAAATGATAGAAAACGATAAAAACAGAGAATAACATAAGAGAAGGCGTTAGAAGGAAGAAACAAAGAATAACATCAGGAAAGACAGAAACAGAAAGTGATACAAGGAAGAAACAAAGATTAACACAAGGAAAGACAGAAAGAGAATGTGATGGAATGATTAAAACAAAGACTAACATAAAAGAAGATAATAGAAGGAAGAAACAAAGAATAACATAAGGAAAGACAGAAAGAAAAAATGATAAAGAATAGATAATGGAAGGATAGAAGAGAAAAAGGAAGTTGGAAAAACTAAGAATAACATAAGGAATGGTAGGAAAAATGATAGAACAATAAAAACAAAGAAATTACATAAGAAAAGGTGATAGAACGAAAAAAAAAAGATTAATAGAGACAAAGAATACCATAAGAAAAGAAGGAAGAAACAAAGAATAACATAAGAAAAACAGAAAGAGAAAATTATAGAAAAAAAACAAAGAATAACTTGATGAAAGATTTACAAAAAAAATAGAATAATAGGCGAAGAATAACATAACAAGTGAAAGAAGGAGAAAATGAATAAACGCGCCCGGGGCCCATTCCGTCATCGCGTAGAGAACGGGCGTCGACTTAAAACGAAAAGAGTTATAAACTAGTGAACAGGACGGGTGTCTGATGCCAATTTGCATCGTTAGAGGACGGGAACGCTGTCCTCGTCTAGACAAACGAAAAGCTCCCTATTGTTGTATCTTTGAAGATAAGATAAAGTTGGTATTCTGAACATTGTTGTATCTTTTGTCTCATCTCTTTGGCCACCCCTGCGCTCAACTTTTTGTGCGCTTGTAATAGTGCGTATTATTACAAAAACGGCGCTTTAATCCTCATTTGCATATGCGCACGGGAGATAATATGACAAGATAATTGGTATTCTGAAAATTGTTGTATCTTTTATCTTATCTTATCTTGCATGGTTTGTACAACAATATTTACAACAGGTAGGGGGTTGTTGTATCTTTCGTGGTGATATAATGGCGGCAATCTTCCTTGCCTTGAACCAACTTCGTGCCAATAGACGAGTTAGAAGAAGATTGTGTGTTGACCGGAAACATCACGGATGAGAACTTTTAAAGAAATTACATGCTAGGATATGACGATTTTAATGCTTTCATCTTAACCACTTGAGTGAAAGCGTGACTTGTCTTCATGATCCACATGCCACAGCGCATATGATGACGCACATACTAAACGCTCAATTAACTAATTACGCCCAAGTTTAGTGTTGGCTAGGCGCATCTTCAGATATGGCATAGAGCATTCCTATTGGTTGACCTAATTATCATGCTTATATAAGATAGATTTTGATTGGTAGGGTCCATACAAATGGGCGTGTCAACGGGGTGTCAACAGTGGTCAAAGATAAGAAAGAGGCGGTCCTTCAAGAGATAACACAGGGATAAAATGATTTTCAGAATACCAACTTTACAACAATATTAGCGCTGTGTTATCTCTGGGAGATACAACAAAAGATAACACAAAACTTACAACAATGTTCAGAATACCGCCCCAGGTGTATAATCATCATTGTCATAATCATCATCATCATCACACTCACCGTGATGATGATGATTGTGATAAAAACATTAAAAAAACAAAAAACTGTGTTTAACTGTTTAAAACATGCTTTAAATGTGGTAATACTCTCAAAATTGTTAACAGTAACACCAGTGGAGACTGTGGCATATCTAGGTATCATACACCCAGGGAGATAAAATAAAAACAAAGATTGTGGGGGGAGGGCGAGGCCTTGTGGCTGAATATCAAACATTCTGTTTTATAAACTTCATGAGCGAGCGAAGTGAGCAAGCAAAAAAATAAAACATTCATTATGGCAAAAAATTTACTTCAACTTAAAAATAAATTCAATCTGGCCACCTTAATGCCCATCCCCCCCCCCCCCCAACAAATTTGTTATTTATTTTTTTAATTAGAACTTTAAAAATCCTCGGCTGTAATTGAACAGTGGAATTTTGTAACTTGTTTAAAATGGTGTAAAGTGTTTTAATCATGCCAACATCATCATCATCCCATCGCCATGATCATATTCATCATTACCATCATCGCCATCATCATCACCATCACAATCTTACCCATAAATCTGTCTGTATAAACACAAGAGGGAGTCCTACCTCTACTGCATGTACTTACCTGGAAGCACCACTTGTCTTTGACTTGCCTGACCAGGTTCAGATCCACCTCGGTCACCAGAAGACCATCTCTAGTCCTCGACAATCCCTGGATTCAATCAAATTCAAATAAGTGTGGTCAATAATAAACATCTCTCAACCCTTACAAGACATGAACTTATGTATGGAAAAAATGTAATACCTTTGTTTATCTTTCTCTTGGAAAATATATGAATAAATATATATGAAGTCAATTTAATTGAATTCCACATTTTGCTGAGTAACTTTTGGTTCAGAGCTCGAAATATTATTGTAGATGCATGAAAAGAAAGGGCAAGCAATTCTGCACACATTCTGCACACTTGCCTGACCACAATTTTACATTTTCCAATGATATATTTATACTCCCGATGTAATACACAACACCTAGTTATCAACTATGAACTCTTGAGAAAAGTTATTTTGATCACTTACCGGAGTTCGACTGCCATCTGGTGCAGCTACATAGCTTGAACCTGGAGAGGGAGACAAACACAAACAAATTGATCATTCTGTTGAATGTTAATTTCTAAATTATGTTAATGTTAATTTCTAAAATCTAGTAAATATACCAATTACAAAGAAATAAGGGAGAATAACTAAAGTAAGGAGTCCACATTTTGTGGATGAAAAATGGCTATCCAAATATCAGTATGTCAAATTTGTCATCATAATTAGAAAGAATGAAAGGGGAACTTGTCTGGTGAGAATTTTTTTTTAAATGCATGATTTGGAAAAATGTTGACAACATAAGGCATGTATTTTTGTATACAAGCATCTTAGACAAATCACTAAAAGATTTCATGCCTCAAAAGAGAGGTAATACAGTACACAGCAGTTGTACAAATAAATGATCATTATAAATAAGGTATAAATAATAAACCAAAGATAACACATATACCTACCATAGAAATGACCAAATGCATTATGGGCTGAAATGAAATACAAGAGGATAGACTGATGAATAAGTACAATAAACATGTATATAAATGCAACTTGCACTACCAAATAAGGAAAGTGCATAATGTTGCTTGAGACATAGTCAATTACATTTAACAATAATTCACTTTGAACAAACAAAGAAAGGTAATTTTTGTTTATGGACAGGCTTCACTTATTATCTTACAGAAACCCAGTTTAAACATTTCAAATTGTCAAATAATACAATGCTTTATACAAGCATATCTGAAACTGCATGTTTTAGAGAAATTATCTAAATTGGAAAAAGGCTCCACCAATATTTTGAATTACACACATATGTTCAAAGCTAGTTCAGAAACAATTAAAGTAGAGGTGCTTTGGTTTCATATATTGGATTTGATTAGTATCATTGTATTAGGGAAGGTAGATCAAACAACTTTTTCAAAATTCCCAGTTTGGAAACATTCAAAGTAATGAATATTATTAATTTTAAGACTTGAACACTGCCGAGATTTGTGACGTCACTCAAGGGACTGAATTAGCCTATGTAGGCGATGTCTCATAGAGTGGTGAAGTGTGACATCATCAAAAATATATTTTTAGAATTTCTCAATTTTTTCTTCATTTTCCGAAAGAGCATCAAAAATAATGTCCAAATGTCGAAAACCAATTAAATATATTAAGTATTGGCTGAGAAATGACCATCTGAGGAAATAGATGTCCTATGGGAACTCAGTTTTATAGTGCTCTGGTTCATAACATTAATAATTCTAAAAATAGATTTTTATGATGTCACAGCTTCGGTACTCTATAACATCCTGTAATTGTAAACAGCTTTGATCATACATGATATTATACTGGCTCTTCTCTATCTCCAAGACTTCAAACTAGGTTTCAAATGTTGGGGCAAATTGTTTTCTATTGTGATTGAAAATAGGTTAAGATGGGGGCAATGGCTCATTGGTAGAGCAGTGGTCAGGCAACTGGGAGGTCTAGGGTTCAAAACCAGGGTATGGTAAGGCATACATCCTCATTACTAAGTCCTGCGGAAAGGATTTAAAAGCCATCGGTACCCTAGTTGCTTACTTACAAGCATACACATGCTTTCTCAGCAGTCAGGTAAAACAAACAAACAAACATACAATACCTTTCTTTCCATCTCCTGATGTAAACTCGTTTGGGAAGCTCTCCTGAAAATTGATAAAGAGGATATTTTTTAAACGAACATATATGGTCAGATGAAGAGTGAAGACTCTATGTTAACATAGGTACATGTAATAAATGAATCAACTGTCTTTGCAAAGACTAAAACAATACTACTTTACAGGTTTCATGGATACCACATTGCTTAAGAACAGCAAACAAGGTGAAAAGATTATAACTTCTGTTTTATTCAACAGCCCTGCACATGCACCTTTTCATACTTGACAATTAATTCAAATATATATTTCTTCTTTTTTTATGTTATCCTATCATTACCTCTAATTTCAATTTCTAAATTCTGCATGCTGTTTCAAAGTCATTTCCCACCATATCTGATGCCAAGACTGAAAATAAAGATGAATATATTACAACTAATTTTCAAAAATTGACATTTTATTTCACTACCAGTAATATTTATTCCTCACCGTGCCCACTCTGTTGATAGCTGCTGTAAAGTAGGTCTGTGCGATGGCAGCGTTTCTAGCCTCGATGCCCCACATTGGCTCACTGTATACAAACAAAAACGAAAACAAACAAAAATGTTCAGTAAGTTCAGCTTTCTGATGCCAAATGGAGAAAAAAATCAATAATGGATGCATTGAACACATGTTTAGATAACGGTAATTGGATTTGAGGATATTGAGGGTAAATATTTTCAAATTTGTCTATTTAGCATTTATATGTACATGAAGGAGAGTGATTTTAACATATCATGAACAATTGACAATTTGACACACTTGCCAACCTTCCCACCCCCCCCCCCCCCCAAAAAAAAAATCTAGCCAAGCTTCCGAGTTCGTTGCCCACAGTATTCAAGGCACTCCATCTCGCCGGTACACATTTAACACCTGGGTGGAGAGTGACAAATGTAGATTGATGTCTTGCCAAAGGACACTGATGTTGCGCCACGGCTATAATCTACAACCTCCACATCTCCAGTCAAGTGCTTAAAGCCACCTAACGTGCAAAAACATGTTTGCTTAATTCAAGTCTTTAGAATGTAGACCTTGATGAATTTACATGGTCCTTCCACTGAAACACATCCCTTGAATTTAATAACCTCTCAAAATTTCATGAAGTACTCACCTGAGCGCTCCTACAGTAGCAGATGGGTTGAAAACAATCTCGGCTCCGTGAAGACCATACAACAACCAGTTAAGAGGGTGATGGCGACCATAGCAGATATTAATGGCAATGCGACCTGGACAATATAGCAAAGATTCGAATAAAATTATAGGTAATGTCTCTGCAGCTACTATAAAATGGCAGAAAATATAAACGACTATGCATGGGCTACTTTAACTTTGTTAGGAAAATTAATTGCTCCTTTTTCCTTTATGTAATCAACTTTCCATAGATGTCTTGTATACTTCCAACTTGAAATTGTGGATTTCCAAAACGTTATACCTGCAAAGTAAAAACATGGCCTAGAAGTGTATCACCAATTACAAATGTAATTGAGTGACATAGTATGTACTGTTGTAAATATAAGCTCCAATGCCCATTCAGATCACAAATGATCACAAACGGTAAAATGAAATGGAAATATAATATAACAGTGTGAATATTTACAACTTTATTTTACTTTTAGAGTCGATTTACCGGTACCTTTAAATGGGAATCAGTTCGTTGACCTATAAGTAGGATCATACATTCAAGTGACAACAACCTCATAAATACTTCTCCATGTTTAATGCAAGCAAAACTAGAAATAGAGACAATACTTACCAAACTGGGTCTCAAACACTCTATGGCCAGTGTTTCCCTCCATATAGTAAGTAGACTGAAGAAAAAACATGCAGAAAAATTGTGTAAGAATAAAACGTGAAAGATCTAAAGCACTGGGTGAATGAAAGGAGGTAACAATTCTAGTCATTCTCATGGAAACATAACTTAATGTCCTGCGATTGCTTTATCTGCAAGCAAAGGTTTCTTTTCTTGATAAAATTCATGTAAAAGCAAACATTTATCAGCTAATAAATTTATGCATGGAGAAATGTAAGTTCCAATTTGAATTTACAGGTAAAACCATATCGAGCAGAAACTTTCTTCACTTCATCAATTGTTGTTTCTCATAAATAATTCAGACTTTGAAATTAACTTATTGACTACTGAATTCTCTTATTCCCACAGGCTTAATACAGGGATCCCTTGGTTTCTGCAAGCAATGGGTTAAACTGTTCATTATTCTAGCATTATGCGTACCTCATTGAAATCTCCCACTCTTGGAATGTGATTCTTCCTGCTTTTTCCAAGCACCTTTCCAGTATTGGAGATCACCACTACAAAGAAAGCAAGAATTTCAAATTGTGCAACTCAATAAGCTTGCAAAATGAGTAACAGGAAATAGAAATGTTCTGCACTACACTATGTTTAATACAAATGGAATCATTCACCTAAAATCTTATAATTACAGTGTACGTATTTTCTTTTACTTCAAAATACTGATGATACGTATCAATAGACTCACACATATACTTCAAATCCTTTTTTCTGATAAATCCTACACACGAACAAATTATTATTTCAGGGTCAGAATTAGCCCTCAATTTAGATTTTATATACATTTATTAAGGTTAACCTTGTTTCCATTCTTTGCAAAATAAAATTCATTACAGTGGCTGCTACACATACACAGTGGTTGTTTTGGTTGTTAAAGAACTTAAACACCAACATCTTTAATTTCACCACTTGGGGTATTTTGAAGTGTTACCTGCTGCATTATGAATAGTTCCAAAATGAACTTCATCCCTCTCCAGTATAGGACAGATCACCACCATGTTGTACCGTTTGGCAAACTATAAATATTAAAACATCAAGATCAAATATTTAGATTCACCATCTATTTCTTTGCGGGAAAGCACTGAATCCAATAATAATAATAATAGTATATTTGTAAAGCGCTTAGAGACATTTGTATTAAGCGCTATATAAAAATTAAATATTATTATTATTATTATTAACTAATTATTTACATCATCAAAATCACTATCCTATTAATTAGTAAAAAATAACAAAAATGAATTAAAATGCTGGTACAGTAATTTTTTTGTTTTCAATGTCCTGTTTTCGAGCAGTACATTTGAAACATCGTCATTATCCTCTGGAAATTATATTTAACTTCAGTAGCCATACTCAGCACAACACCCACTACAAGGGATGGATTCAACCATGTATCCATCTACTACACCAGGGTCGAGAGAGTCAAATGTAAGTGAAATGCCTTGTCTGTGAACATGCACTCCAGATATAATATCTACATGTAATATGTATATGACTTGTAAAGATCTGAAAACTCTACATATGGTTTGAAAGTCAAACACATGAACCAGTATGCCATATCTTCATATATCTCTACCCAGCATCTACACGGTTTGTAAACTTATAAAACTTCAACTACTACTATACTGTGTTACTAATTAAAATGGGGGAAATGTAAAACATATGCAACAACTTAGCTTCTATCTTTAGATATAACCAAAGATAAATTGAGAGATATAATTAATTACATGCCAAACTTTAGAGATAACTGAAATGAGAGAAGTTTATCAGAGGGACGTGTCTGAGAGTGTGTGAGAGCAAAGGGACTGCTTTATCATCCTTTGACCCACTCTTGTATCACTTCACAACATATAACTTTATCTCCTTTGTCCCTTTTCTCTGTCTTCTACCTTTTGTCTGTTATTGCCTTAGTCATGTTGGTCATGAATTTTGTTATGCATATATTATACTTTGTGCAAATAGCATCTAGTTCTTATCAAAGTAAATCCATTTTTCAAACCACATTTATATGTATTATTGCCAATGTAAATTGTACATAATTCAGCCATTTGGCTGCGAAGTGCAATCATAATAAAACCTTTTCAATCAATCAAAAAAGATTATGGCTGAGGATTTGCAGCAATACCTCTTGGCACAACTGTACGCTTGGGCCATCCTCTGCTGACTCAGCAAACTCAGACCATGGTGCCTTCTCTCGGGTACAGAAGGCAAACGGCATGGCTACACATTGACAAAGAAACAATATGAGATAAGATCAAACAAGGATAGCTTTATTCCTAGGGAAATCATAACATAACAAATATTTGAAGAGTCTGTCATCTTCTCATTCTCTTTGTTGTTTTCATATTTCCTTGCTGCAAACTTCAAGTTCAATTTCAAGTTCAATTTTATTGATCATGCACAATTACATGGCATAAAAATTGTTTTCCGGCTGTTTCTCAATTTATATAACATTAATTAACATACATGTAGAGTCTACTATCAATTTATACAAAATATAAAATCTGGAATAAATACAACATACAATAGAACATGAGTGCAGAATGGTATAGGCTTTGGTGTAGAAACATAGTGACACAAATACATCAGTAGATATACCAGAGATCACTACTGGTGATATCGTTTATATGGTTAGATAGGCAGATTAACAAAGTAGGCAGATTAACAAACTTAGAAGCAAAAAAAAAAAAAATTTTAGTTAGAGAAAGAAAGCTCATCTATGTTACACAAATTATTTCTGAGACAATCAATACATAAAAAGATACGTAAAAAAGACTCTTCAATTTCTCCTCCTGCTTGTCGTTTTTCTGGGGAGACTACTTTCCTGACATTATCTCTTCTTGTTATCAAATTTCTTTATCTCTACCTGAGCTATTCCTGATTTTTCATCTCTCCATTACCCTTTGTCTACACTCTACGTCTCTATATTAAAGATAACATTCTTACCAAAGGTTTCCTGCATACATAGGACATTGACCCGAGCCTTCCCAGCAGCCTCGGCAATCTCAGCAATTCGCTTGTGAATGGCATCTCTCTATAAAGCAAAGAATACAGTATTAAATTATAAACCCAAATTACTATTTCCTTTGGATTAAGCACCAAACAATCCTGGAAGTCTACTGAAAAGAGACTAAAGTACTCAATAACAAATTAACAAGATACAATAAATAAAACTTTTCAAAATGTTGCATTTGATTGGCTGTGAGCAAACTTGTTATAGAAATGTGATACTTGTTAAAAAGCCTTATAAATAACTACAATAAGTTACTCAGTGTAGAAAAACTCATACATTTGAATATAGTTTTATATACTGGTCTTTTGCCAGACATCAATTTAAAAGCATTGATCCAGCGTGCCTGATTTGTTTTTCTTCTTTCTTTCTTTCTTCCTTTCTTTTTTTCTTCTTCAGAATTTCAAGGTCTGGGGGAATATTGCCCCCTCCTTTTTCTTCTTCTTTTTTTTGATATACAGAATATCCTGCAGGGGTGCCTGCCTTTGCATCTGTCTCTGTATAATCTAACCTGTTCTTTAGCTGGTGCTGTGGTTGGATGCACAATCTGGTTTTATATAATCTAACTTGTTCTTTAACTGGTGCTGTAGTTGGAAGCACAATCTGGTTTTGTATAATCTAACCTGTTCTTTAACTGGTGCTGTAGTTGGAAGCACAATCTGGTTTTATATAATCTAACCTGTTCTTTAACTGGTGCTGTAGTTGGAAGCACAATCTGGTTTTGTATAATCTAACCTGTTCTTTAACTGGTGCTGTGGTTGGAAGCACAATCTGGTTTTGTGTAATCTAACCTGTTCTTTAACTGGTGCTGTGGTTGGAAGCACAATCTGGTTTTGTATAATCTAACCTGTTCTTTAACTGGTGCTGTGGTTGGAAGCACAATCTGGTTTTGGATAATCTAACCTGTTCTTTAACTGGTGCTGTGGTTGGAAGCACAATCTGGTTTTGTATCAAGCCGATCCTGACTAGACGAGGAGAACGTAACTGCTCACAACCTGCAGCAATTTGGTGACCTTTGACCTCAAAGTTACCCTTCTCACCTAACGCAGCACACTCGGCAGGCAAAGCAAGAACCCTGATAAGTGGATTGAAATAAATTTTAGAAAGAAGACTCAGATTTCATCCTGGCAATGATCAGATCACAGATGAAAGAATTAAATCAGTAGGGGCGTTGGTCTGAGAATATGGATCGTCCGCATAAACAAGGATCGTCTTGATAAACGCAGACAAACGCATCCTAAAAAATAAGGACGTTCCACATTTTTGTGGACGATTCATATTTCCGATGACGATCTAAGCGTTGGCGATGCGAGCAAAACAGATTCTGCAATGATGCTCCTTGTTGCATTTCAAATTCACTTTGCACAGAGACTTTCACGTTATGAACGACAAATCCTCGGGAAGATCCATAAAAGTATAGACAGTGAACTGGGGTTATTTTAATACGCAAAATTCGCTTTTTTGAGAATAAAATTTCTCGCGGACAATCCTTATTTTTCGTGACCCGATTTGTCCGCGTTTAAAAGGATATCCTTGTTTATGTGGACGATCCTTATTCACTGACCAGAGCCCCTACTGAAAATGGTCAGAGAATCGAAGCAAATTTGCACTAAATATGCAATACAGTTGAAATCAGCAAAACTGTAAATGTAATGAACAATTTTTTTTGTAATGCCCGGCTAAACATCGATGGTTAACTCCGCTGAACTTCCCCGGGAAGAGACAGGGCAGACTCGATGCAACCACTGCACAGAGCATCGACAACATTATACAACTCCAAGGCTGTGATCATCGCACAAATAATTGGCATACAAAAGCTGCATGACAGCAAATGACAAACACCTAGTTTATTGCAATTATTACCT
>JARBES010000124.1:24818004-24828022 GCA_030265145.1 Strongylocentrotus pallidus
GAGCAGTATCGTTAGATGAACTTAGCTTTGATGAAACTCTTCATCTGGTTCAGTTGACTACTAGCAATTTTCTATTTTAATCTTTTAACTTGCTTTATCCCCAAAACCAGATAAACCGGTAAATATCTTTGTTCTTGATTATTTGGAGAATGCCTAAATTCTGTATCCTTAACTTTTTAATATGCAAAATTACCCTGTCTACGGAATCATATATTTTTTCTCAAATCTTTTTACAGTCAATTTCAATGTCATTGTTGTTTCAAATATTGTTTTATAAACAATACTCATATCCTCTTCTAAACTCAGAAGAATATTCTCAACAAAAAAATGTAATCATCAAAGAATTTTTATTTTCAGTTATATTTTGTACAAATTAAGAGCCTGCATGATGCCGTCGTAACAAGTATTTGCCCATTGAATATCGTAAATAAAAGAGGTACATTTCAAGTAGATGATAGTAGTTGTTGTTTATCAGCCACAAATATCTAACATTATTAATCTAGATACATGAACCCATGGAAATAATCGACATTAAATATAATACAAGGCTACAGAAATTAGAAGTATGTGCAATGAAAGAAGGATTAAGCTTTCACACAATGCCGTCTGTATGCATTATACTAACGACTGCTGTGCAGCCCCGCTCTCATGCAAGGTCGGCACTTTACTTTGATGCCATCCTCGTTCAATGTTTTTTTTGCCGAATCGATTGTCTGACGAATAATTCTATTAGCCCAACGTTATCCCATCCTACAAAGAACAACTCTTATCTTCTAGTCAAGTCATCTAACTCGCCTCATTCAATTAAATGTGGAGATCGAATAACAATAATTATTGGACGAGGCTCGGGACATAGAAAATGATTTCAAAGTCGTGACGTCACGATGTCTTCGAGCGATAACATCTACCATGCAAACACAATAATTATAGCTCATTGGACGCGTGATGTATTGCAGTTATCTTCTTTGTCGTCTGACAATCCGGAGTTCTGTTTCTCTGAAAGTTGTTTGAGCACAGTCTTTCTAAGACCTGTGTCGCACAGATAAATGTTTCTATGACATACCCCGTTCAGCACTAATTCATGGAACATGTTTTTGTTAGGTTTCTTACATGAAGAAAATGACATTCGATGATGCCAAGCAAGAATGTAATCTTTTTCTTTCATATTTCTAAATCTCTCTTTCTTTTTCTGTCAGCATCATAATATTCTCCGTCTTCTCATAGTAATGTTTTCTCTAGTCTCCCACCCCTCTCTGTTTTTTCTTTACTTTTACCTCTCTGCCTCGCTATCATTTAATGCTCACAGATTCGCCCGTCTTAAAAGGATGAATTATTTAAAGCGACATAAAAAAGCGCAACTTATATTGGTTAATATCTTTAAACCATGCCCAAAGAAAAAGAATTAAGGTGGACTTAAACCCAACGAGATAAAGAAAATTATCCAGAAGAACTAAAGAGAAGACGAAAAAATATCCATAAGTTAAAAAGTATATCAGAGCCAGAAAAACTACTTTGAGAAAGTCATGCTTTCCCTTCAGGTCTTAATTCGCTGTATCATGTGAGCATGAAAATATATCAAGTGACCCGCTTCATCATTTCTTAAGGTATCTTGTCAATCCATGCTGTGTGTCGGGTTTTAACCCCACTCATTCTAAAGATCAAGAAAGGGAAACGGAGGAAGGAAGGAAGATGAGAGTCAATGCTTAACTTAGCTCTTTAGGCGGAATGGAGGTATCCTTTACGGGAGGAACCCCCGAGTTAACGTCAACCGCGGTGCCCCGGCGCCGTTAGCAACCACCCGTCGATTCTTTCTCTTTGCTTAACATTTAAGAAATACATTGAGTGCTTGTGCAGAGAGCTAATACAATGTAGTATGGTGAAAGAAGATCTTAAGGTTTGAAAGAGCTCGGTATAGTCTGAGGCGTGCAATGTTCTACTTTACCAACAACAAAAATAGCAATAACAACAGCACTGAACAATAAATTAGACGTTGAAATTTATCTTAATCTTTTAATCTTAAAGCCCCTCTGAAGCATTGGGAGACCCCAACATTTTATGGCAACATTTTTCTTAGATTGCATCATAATGATGTGAAAGAGGATGTCATTTAAACACATTTCTGAAGGAATATCAAAAGAAATGTGTTTGAAGTCGAATATTGATGAAAGATTACAAAGTTTAGGTTTTCTGCGTACAACAAAAAAAAAAAAAAATTATGTATTCTTTGATCAATATTTGTCTTCAAACACATTTTTTTTTTTTTTTTTTTTTTGGGGGGGGGATGTTTGCAGAAGTGTGTTTTAAATGACATCCTCTTTCACATTATGATACAATTTAGTGAAATTCTGCAATCAAAAGTTTATGCGAATTTAGGGGTCCCAACACTTTAGAGGGGCTATAATGAACGAAAACTGAACATTGTCTTCTTTTGTCTTCTTTTAAAATTTCGTATCAGAATCAGAATGAGACATTGAATGGCAACTTTGATGACATCACATAAAACAAACAAAATATATTGGCTTAATATAAATACCTATGTGAAATAAGACTCAATAAGATTTTATATTGCTGTCAATCTCTTGGCGTTACACGTAATGTATAATTGCATTTGAATTTCATTTCGAATGAAAACAGAATTTTACTATGAATCAAAATATTTTAACCCGCAATGTTGAAAGACAGCTTACGTTTCAAGAAAAATAAATTTCGATTTGATATTTATTACAGTGTTTATTTAAAAACTCAAGATTCATTCCTTTTTCACAATTACTGTTTGCAAAATTTTCTCCGAGGATATTTTATTGAGTGCTTTATTATTTAAAGAAACAATTTCTTTGACCTTCTCAAATAGGCCGATAGTATCCAATTTGCTCCAAAAATCGTGATAATAAAAATGGACAATATTCTTGCAAGTTCATCTAAAATTCAGAACAAAACAAAATAAAACAAAAATACGGTTTCGAATTCTCAATGCCATTTACAGAAGCTTTTTTTCTTCTTTTCTTCGAAATGGGCCGCAGCTCCTTCGGCCTACCCCGAAATCTATTATTTATTATTTAATTGAAACATACAAATCTTTACCTCGTTCTAAAATGTTTAGAGCAAATCGGTTTGAAAATTGGACGACCACCGACTACACTCTATTTAGCAGAGAGGTTTGCTTGAAAGGCGTGTAGCATCCTGACGACCAGTAATTTGTTCATGTCATAACTACCATGCCTGAACTGAGATTGTTGCCGATAGAAGATTTTTGTGTGTCTTTCAGAATGTCATCGTTTTTAGAGCAGTGAGTGGTCTTAGGTGCTTTCATATCATAATTATAACTAAACCAGATCACCGTCTACATGATGTCGTCTGTCCCAAATGCGGTTACTGGTTCATTAATGTCACCCAAACAAATTCATTTCTTTTCTGTTTACTCTCTTCTTCTTCTCCTCGATCTCTTCCTCCTGCCCTTTCTCTCCCTCTCCCTCTCTTCTCTTCTGTCTTTCACTCTTTCTTGCACACAAACGCAGACAAGCGAATATAATTTCTCTCCTCCTCTCTCCTCTCTCTCTCACTAGTCCTGTGCACAAACTCACATAACCACACGCGCACACATTATCCCCCTCATCCCCGCTCTCTGTCTCTCTCTCTCTCTCTCTCTCTCTCTCTCTCTCTCTCACACACATAAATGCAATTTCTATAAATTACTCAACACAGTTCAGAATAATTGAATGAAACAAGACATAATAAATATTTACTTTTTCAAATTCGATGGAACCGTACTTCGTGTATTCTATTTTATTCTATATTCATTCATGCTAAGCACTTCCCGACCGACACGGTTGTAACACAAAAATATACGCCAACCTTTACAGACAGCCAGGGACATAACGTCTCATCTATAAAGATAGAAGCCAATATACTGTATTTAATTGAGTTACGAGACAAAACAGAGACCATTCTCTCTTGCCACCATCAATAAACTAATAGGATGTGATAACCCACTGCCTGTATAGTCTGCAACTTTATATTTAATGTCAGTTGAAGATCGGTCAAGGCAATTTGATGATACATTGATGTCATAAATAAACGGCACCACATGAAATATTGCGTTTTATCAACGTACAATATATATCATGTGATTTTTTAGTCTCTCAGAAGGCATTGAACATTTTATGTAATTGCTTTATACTTCTACTCCAAATATAGGTCATACACGTACATAAAAGTGAATTTCTGTACTGTCAAATACATAAAACTGAAAGGAAAAATCAATAATTCATACAATGTAGATTTCTAAAATTAAAGCAGTTATAATCATGCAGCCATTGAGAATAAAGCTGTGATAGTGACATCATTATATCTCATCGACCATGCACGTTTTTTATGAGTTTTAGTGTCATTAAAACAGAAAAAGTTACTAAGTGGTGATACAAAATACTATAATACTACATTCGATCAAATTCCACTTTGGTTGAAAAGAATAACGGACAGGAGAGGAAAAAGGCGGTCAATAGTCAAATGAAAAACACCACCATAAATTATGACGTAAAAAGAATCAATACCACCGGCTGCACAACCCCCAGACGATATTATTCAAAATACGAACTGTAATCGGATATATCGCTTCTGTCACTCCACTGGTATGACTGCTGAGGAAATTTGTCGATATTTTGGCGCGAGAATTCCCTTTATAAGGAATTTGATTCTATTCGGAGGCAAGATTTTCGCGCCCTTGACATTATTGATCAACGGTTAACACCCTCCACCGTAATGCTCTTAAAGGGGGATTCCAGTCCTAGTTTATGACTTGGTAGAAACGTGTTAAATCCACTCCCTTCTCTCTCTCTCTCCCTCTCTTTTTTTTCTCTCTCTCTCCTTCTAACTATCTATCTCTTCCGATATTATATGAATAGCTATAAGTGTAGCTTTTCCAGAAGACATAATTGACTGTGCTTGATTGGAAACGTCAATAGATTCTGGTTCAAATCATATCTTTAATATCTAGATAGTATGTATACATGTATCATTAATTTATTGATGGTAATAAAAAAAGGGCTGACAAAAATTACAAAATAAATCAGGTTATAAAGCTTTTTGCAGATAATAGTGCTGATGCTGTATATGACTCTTCCCCCTCCCCTCCCCTGGTGTTCTGAATTTGAAGATTATCATCGAATTAAAGATTACATGAACATTCTTTTCAAATGTATTGTTGCGTAAAAATGAGTGATATTGTCTTAAGATTTGTCCTCACTTACACTCTGGTGCAAGTAAACTATCCAAACAATTATGGAGGGAAACATGAACCTCAATGATTTACATTTAGATATTAAACATTACAATTCTAGCAGTTGACATTCTTTGATACCATTTTGAATCAGTGGAGAATAGATACGAATGTAAGACATACAGATCATGAAGTAATGATTTACTTCAGGCAAGGAGCTATGTAACAAAAGAAGATCTTTACAATAAAAGTACTTTCACACATATTGTACAGAAACACCCAAATTTTTAAGTTAGAGATGCTATTAGCGTCTGAAGATGAACAGGTCCGAAGCAATGGATTTAATATTCTGCCTTCAGCATCTTCATGCTAATCGAATGAAATGACGCATGCCTTGAAGTTAATCGCAATCTTGTTTCACTGTTTTCTTCTCGAAACGAGATAACAAGATCAAAATCTTTATTCAGAAGCAATGGGATTATCATAACGGTACCCATCTTTTTATAGCAACTGAATTAGCTGGCATACCAAGGTCATGCCATCAACGACCTGAATGGATCGCGGCGCCTGAATGGCTAGTGGGATACTATCACGTGGCCTGTTGGTGAGACGCCAATACGTGATCATTTATTAGGGACGGTGCAAGAATTATAGCGACGACTTAACATTGACTCTGTAAAAGGAAATGATGAAATATTTACAACAGGAATAGAGTAATATATATACATTTCCCCCTATTGTTTCTCAAAACAGAGTATGAGTATTGACATGCTGTTTGCACTTGCGAAGACGTAATCATAAGGTTCTATTAATGGCAACTGTCGTAGTGGAAAGAGTAGTTGTTGTTGTTTGGTTGCTATTGATGTTGATGGTGATGATTTTTTGTTTGCCCTTTCTTGTATATATATATATATGTTCAATTGTTGTTATTGTGTCGTGTTTGTTTGATGTCAGTTGTCTTTCTTGTCCCCTATGTTACCATAAGCATTTACATTAACTTTACAGACATCATATCTGCTACAATCGATTGTATGACAAGGGTATTATAAGGGACTACAAATTTCACACCAATATTATACACTGAATTTAAAGCTTATTGCAATTATTTTCTGTAGGACCACCTGCCCGTGGTGCTTATAGAGCCGTAAATGTTGTTACATTCTGATGTTAGTATGGAAACCACAACAGACCGATCAACAAAAATACATTATCCTAAACGGCCAAGAAACGTCTGGTTTGGATTTGATGTAGAGTCAGTTTAGCGGTGTGACTGAGGCAAAGCCCCAGACACACCAACGAGTCCGACTCTACACCGATAATAGACCGATCAAAAAATAGCATTACCCTTAATGGCCAATAATCGGTCGATTTGGACTTGATGTGGAGTCGGATTAGGGGTGTGACTGAGTCATATCGGAATCCTCGACCTCGAGATTATATGTCCTGCATTTAGTATTAAGCGTTAATGAGAAGGGTAAGTTCCTGTAAAGGTGAAAATGGTGTCGAGCTTTCTCATTCTTTTTTATACCTATGTGAGAGGATATAAATGTAGCAATGTGTTACTCTAGAAGTACTCTCATGTTTCAAATAGCAACATTTTACGACCTCTACTAAAGAATGATATTACATTTTTTATGCAATCCTGCATACCCTTATTTATGTCCAGTTCTTTTAATTGTGATTTCTTTAAGGCTAGACTTTGTCAATTCGTCAGAATTTTGTGATACCAAAACAGAACAATGCTCCACTCTGTCTGTTAACTGCAATGTATTGAGAAAATGTAATCATATTAATTATTCGCAGTCAATGAGCAGTACTCAACATTGAGTTTACCTTAAAAATGTTTTTCAATTTAAGAAAAAATATATATTTATTACGTGTTACATCATTACTTATTTGTGTGAATACATGTGTAAAAGTATCTCTTTATAAGCTTAAGGTTATGAAGAATGCTTCAATTTCAATTTGACAGTGAAAACATAATTTAGAATTTGATGTATACATACTGCTTTGTTGGAGTTGTGTTTAGTGATAGCGTTAGGATCCACTCTGGAAAAGCCGACTTCCACAAGAATCTGCCCGACTTTTAATGACGCGCATGATAGATGGAATGAACCATAGGAATGGACACCGAATTCAATCAAAATGAACGAGCAATCTATATCTTGATTGAAGCTTGCCACCCCTACTTTCCTTCAAAACCACGTGATGTTTTTATTTTCTTTAGAATCGTGATGCTGTCACCATGCATCGTAGTCCTAATATAGCTAGAAAGGCCCCAACATGACGGGCTTGGATGATGCTAATATAAGGTCATTATTCTCCGTCATGTCATAGGGACTCTAGTCTGCGCCCACAACGGAATCGTGTGCGCGTGGTTTCCCAGTTGAGAGCCTCTCCTGTGTGCTACCCCATCGTTAACCACAGTTTTCGGGAGAAGGGGATGGGGGCAGAGGAAGGGGGCCTACACCCTAAATAAGAACATTATACAGGTTGGTCAATACCTAAGTGTATGGGGAAACGTGTTACTTTCGAGCAGTGGGAGCACATCCTAATTTGCGAGAACTCTTATTGCTTAGCTTATCAATTTTTGACAAGTTAGTATACCCCCCCCCCCCCCAATTAAAATCTTATAGCGACATCCCTGAAGGTCCTACTAAGGATTCACGTTTCCCCTTACTTGTATGGCGGACACGCAACTCTTGTAGCGATGAACTCCAAATTGGCAGCAGATAGCTCGTAGGTTATGTACAAAGTTAAAGGTGTTGCATCCAGTGCAATTTTTTAAATATTCTAAGATTTGACATGGATCGATCAGAATCACTGGTTGGCTGCAGAATTCCAAGTGTATTACGCTAGGCGCCCATTGCAGTATAATACGTGTATGTACTGCCAAAAACTCAAATCTATAGCAGTCTACAGAATGTAAAGAAATATCAGCTTCTAATTCTTATGCTGGGAGGGGGGGGGGGGGGTCTCTTTAGCAATAATTTATTATTTTCTGCCGTATTTCATTGTATAACTCTATAGTTGTGGCCTTTAAGCAGATACAGTGGGCAATTGCCTAACAATACACATGATAACAAACATGGCACACGTCACACTAGCATTTTGCTGATTATGTGGCATAAATCCATTAAGTTTTTCATCTAATTAATACATTTTTTTCCTTCAAGCGTTATGGAAGTAAAGGACACAAAATTGTCGCCGAGCAAAATTATTGTCCCAGTATTATGTCGTACAACCCTAATCCACAGCACCAACTGTCTTTGGCATGGCAATCTACATTGCCACTGCTTACCCAGGAGAGAATGGGTATCTTGGAAGATTTCCTAAAGTCAGTTGCCCAAATTCACAAAAGAGGTTTGTCGACCAATCTAGGTTTATGTGCGTCATATGACGCGTTTTGACGCGTTTCAGACCAAGGTTTGTCTGAACCTTTGGTCTGAAACGCATCGAAATGCGTCGTAATTATGACGCACATAAACCTGGGTTTGTCGACAAACCTCCTTTGTCATTGCCATCGCTCTATCCATGCGTGTATATGAACGGTACAAGAAGGTAGAAATAGTCCCTAAGCATGGAGATGGTGCATGTTGGGTGTGGCCTTAATATCCAGTGAATAGTGGTAGTAACAATAATCTTATTGTAAAAGCGCATTACTCACGAAATGGGGTTTAAAAATCAACATTTTATTATCGTAGTGGCATTTTTGAAAAACGGTAAATGGATTTTCGATAGTTTATTGTTTATAAAGACACACACGATTATTTTTGTTGTAATAAATCATTTATATTGGTGAAATTTAGCATTGTCTGTCCTTCTCCTTTCGCCATCGAAAATAAGAGTTTTTAAACTTCTGGTGATAATTGTAGAGTATATTTAACTACTATTTGATTAGAATGAAATATTTTGAAAATTGAATCATCGACTTTACATGAACTGACACAATTAACAAATAGTATGGTTCCGAACATCAAGTTATAATACCAAATCCAAGACATGTCAAACTAAATATGTGTCATTTGCTCTCAGAAACCAGAAATTAAGATGATAGTCCAATATATTTTTGATGTAATTTTCAGGAGTCCCAAATGAAAATGATTATGATAATAATTATGCTATTTGTTTTCGATGATGCTTAGATACAGTACGTTATGATTGAGGGATGAGGGTCTTCCAATAAAGGTCATTATGCGGTAATGAAATTCCATCGGTTCAAAAGTGAAATGACACTGACAAATTGAATAGTACAAGGTGTCTCAAATCCGTATCCATTTTTTAAAAATCGGATCACAATCCTTTTTAAAATACTCCATTCGATTGTTACTGACTGGAATGAAGTCATATTATTACGAGAATAAAAATATATTGAGCAAGTATTACAAACAAAAATCACAAAAACCTGATTATATTTCTCAATTTTTTTAAACTCATGATGTGTATCTTCCACGGTACTAATATAAAAACCTTAAAATAATGAAAGGCACATCGTACTTTCTGGTCACTATGATGAAAGTCATTAATGATATAATCATCAGGATGAAATACACAAGGAAATGCATTTATTTGATACTTTGGGAATCTTCTATTCCGTCTATCGAATTACATTTGTCTCAAGTTATTCATTTCTCGTGAAGATAATAATCCCTTGCAAAGAGATTCATTGCCGGCATCAGCCACACACATTTGTGAAATCTCCCGCCTACTTTGATAATTTAGATAACTATATTAACAAGTTGCAGCATTTATATTTCTGCACATACTTCACTTTAGATATGCCTACATAGAAGTATATTTGGA
>JARBES010000124.1:25238459-25248806 GCA_030265145.1 Strongylocentrotus pallidus
AAACCAACCTATAGTTTCTATTTTGTGTATATCCATTTATCACATAAAATA
Organism: Strongylocentrotus pallidus; assembly: GCA_030265145.1. Lineage (NCBI taxonomy): Eukaryota > Metazoa > Echinodermata > Echinoidea > Camarodonta > Strongylocentrotidae > Strongylocentrotus > Strongylocentrotus pallidus. The sequence goes on from JARBES010000124.1 coordinate 25,238,511, forward strand.
TATTTACTCTGGAGTTCTATGGAGACGAGACCTATTTGGTAAAGATCTGAACATTCTTAAGTCAAATTTAACAAAACTACTTCAATGAAATATATGTTATACCCAGGCTTTATTTGCAGATTTGACTGTATATACTTTATAGTCATGTAAATTTACTGTCAACTAAAAATTTATCTTCTATAGAATCTAAGGAAGGTAAGGATTACTCTGGAGAAGAAAAAAATCATAACATTCTCTTGTCAAACCCTGCCTTATCCATTAGCACATAGAATGCCAGGTAAAAACAATTTTGCAGTTGATTTTATACTTTCTAGCTGTATACAAACAATTCGTTTAGGTGATTGGGACACTTTAAGCTCACTTAAATCTCTTTGATGTATGTGTTTGAGACCTACCCTGCAGACTCTAGACCTGACTCTGATTCACTATTGTCTCTTGACCGATGACGGTGACTTCTCTTGCTACTTCTGTGCTTATCAGACTTGTCCTTACTGAAACAGATGAAAATGAACAAAACAATTATCATAATAAGGTTTCACAAGATGAATAGTGAGCTAGAAGAAATACATGTACCCATCATATATGTTCTCTCTACCCCCAAAATAATACCTGCATGAAAAATAACAATTGAAATGGAAGTAGTAGAAGTTGTAGTAGTAATAATGATAATAATAATGACAATCATAACGATAATGATAATGATAATTATAATGACAATAATAATAATCAAAGTGCCACTGGGACCTATGAATGTGATTTACAACTACGATCATGCTCACAATGGCTAAAAACAATTATCAAAGAGGTAACTTTTTAGCACTTTCTTAAAAGCTTTGATGTCTGTAATGGAACATTCGAAAATAAAGAGATAAATAAAGAGATAAAAAAAAGGGAATCAGTAAAAGTTAAAATCTATACACAAAGACTCCTTTTGACTTCTATGTTGAGGGACATTTCAACACTAAAGGGATCCTCCTGTAACTTGCTATGGAAGTATTTTGGGCATGTAGGGTAATTTTTGAGAGGGTCACTATCATATAATTTGTAACATTAAAACTTAGTCCTGAATATATCTATACATTTGATGAGCAAATATCTCACCTCTTGTGACTGTTCTTCTTGTCTTTCCTATTACAAGAAGAAAAATAACAAGAAAAAGTTCATGAGAACTTAAAATGGCTTTTGCATTTCATGGGGAAAAAAAAAATTACTCTAGAAAACTTAATTCCTCTGCACCCGTCACTCATATTTACATTGTAAATAGAGTGAGCTGTCCATCTATTTCTATTCAATATCTGCATTTCTAAACTATTTCTAGGGAGACAAGAATCGCTTGACAATCGCTTGACATTATTTCTCATTAAACAAAAAAGCAAGCGGTCCATGGACCTTAAGCTGACCTGAGCTGATGAAAGTAGGAGCCTTGCAATATGGGACCTAGCTCCCAACCCCTTTGCCCTAGAACATATGATTTATCAATTATGGGAACAGTAGGGCAATTTAGGGGTGCTGCTGCAACGTTCCCTGCAGGGGGCAGGTATTCCATTCAAAAAAAGTTAGGTCTCCTTCATATACTGTACAATGTACCAATGATTCCTACAATGTACAATGATTAGCCACAACTTATACCAACATGTTGATATAAATCATATCTACATACATGTACACTTTCTGATCTATCAGAATATGAAGTAAAAAAAAATGAGGGTAACCAGGCTTTTTTAAGAGATATCCTCGATTCAAATGGAAAAAATAAATAAATAAAATCAACAGTGTTCACGATTCGCATGGGCGTGCATTTTTAAGTTTGCCGTGCTCGCACTGCTGTTTGGATGATGGGTATTGAAGGCTGCCCCCAAAGCCCCATGGGGGGCATATACCCATTTTAACACCTTTATATCTCCCTTTCCTGTATTTGAGAAAAGGTCGAAAATATAAAACAGAAGACTTTTGGGGGGATGGAGGGGGAGGGGTGCTACCCCCAAGCCCCTTACCCATGGAGGGGTCAATAGCCCTTCAAAACAATTTCATATCCCCCTGCCTGAAGCTTCCTATCAAGTTACTGGTAAGTCAAAATCTAAGCATGAATTGTAAAACAAAAATTAAGAGATGTCTAATGATTGCAATAGGGGCCTTGCATTTTTGAGAGGACTGACTGACCAGAAAAAAGCGACTGCAGTAGGTGAGGGGGTTGCCAGGGCAACAAAGGTTCAAAGAACTTTTTTCAGCTACTGGGGGTGATTCTAACTGGCATTAGAATGGCAATTATGAAATAGATAAGTAAAGCAAAATGAAGTAGATATCAATGCTAAAGCTTGACTTACAGAACTTTTTGAGGGATTTATTTCAATCATCTTTTTTCATGTACCGGTATTACAATATATTGACATGCATAGTAACTGCAAAAACTACTGGTGGTGTAATTTTTCCATGACGTGAGAAAGATTTGAAGTCAATATACACAAAATGTGTACATGTAAGTGTCTCACTAGCCCTCCATCATGCTACACTGACCCTCTACATTTTATTTAGTAAAGCCATTAAAGAAAATGATAAAATAATAGAAAAAGCAGAGATAGATAGCTTACAAGTGCAAATTCTCGTCCCCACACAGATTTTTTTTCTGTTAAAACTATTATACAATAAGACAATTGCCCAAGATGAAATCCAACACGAACCAAAGAAATAGAGACAGAATGGCCAGCATCTCTATACCATTTCTCTGAACCATGTATACACAAAATACAATTTAAAAAGCAGTTTGTAATCATAGAAGCAAGAAGGTAAGATTGTGAATGAATGCATCAAAGCACAAATGTTTTTGCAAGAAAAATGATTAAACAACTTGTGGTATAAGGACAGAAGACTGGATTTATTGGTTTACAATCCTATGAAGTGATATCAAAATCCCAAATCTCCATTCCACGCATGATATGAGTATTGTGACAAACCACTTCAAATAAGACATCTCAGCAACAGGAACAAGATACATATATTAGCTAACAGCATCACCAATCTAAATTCATACACTTAGTTTGTTGGTTTAAAAAAAAAAAAATCAAATTCCATCCATTTACATGAGGGTAGAAGTCCTTTTTATTTTGCTGAGGTGTCATATCAAGTCAGAATATGGCTTAAAAGGTGAGAAAACATGAGTAATATTCCAGGTTGGAGAAGCACTAATATTTAGATGCTGTTTCTAAAAGGAATTTGCACAAAACACAATGAGATGCTGCTTTTGGAAGGCAGTACCATGTAGTAGATGTGATCAAATGAAGTTAATAAACCCACTACTGTATGAGCTGATTTTTTTTGCGAATGACATGCTAAGAGAATTTGTTTGAGATTCGTTGCTTTTGCGAATGGCACACAGCAGAATTAATGAATAGGTATGAAGTATTCCAACTTTCTCATGCCAAAACATATCCTACGTAGACACACAGACTCGGTCACGTAAGTATACGTACACACAAGTGTAGGATTAAGTGAGTGCATTACGAACATTAGGCAGTTAGCAGCTACCTATCGTGAGGACGCAAGCACATAATTTTATGCTGATAATTTTGCGCTCCGGAATGATGAGGTGCAATTATTTTTGTGTGTGATTAAATTTGCGATAATATGCAATTGGCGAAATTCGTGATAATAAAACCCTCGCAAAAATAACAGCTTAGTGTAATTGATTAGACAACACATACATGTAGTTCAGAAGGAGTAAATGATAATTTCATTCTTCTTACAGTGCATGCTTTATCACTACTTCTGAATATCAATGCATAATGATGTTTTACTTTATAATACATGCATGTATATTGCAGAACTGTTGACAGCAAAGTAACAATAAATATGGTTTGAGGTAAACAATTCATGTATATGAAACTCTGCAGCATAAAATGTAATTCTCAAATAATGGAAATTGTCACAGCATATCAAAGAAGTTGAATTAGTCACATTATGCAAATACACCAAAAACACAAATTCAAATTTAGACGTACAAGAATGCCACAAAATTATGTCTCATTTTAGAAAATTTAGTTTGATTGACTGATGAAATGTATGTTTCAACATGGTACATGTACAACATTGATTTGGGCTACTGTATGTATGTGTACAAGGTCACATAATAGTATTCATACTGCTGTGGAATAAACTGTCAAGTACCTGATCTTCAATATCTTTTATCTATCCCTATTAATGATACTGACACTGTCTAATATGATTTGCAAAATTAGGGCTACAGTTTGAAAGATCTCTGTGACCTGGGCTAAGGAGGGGGAGGGGCGATCTCTCTCCCTAGGAGTTCCTCCTTATAACATGCGGTGTGGAGCGGTGCAATTATCTCGCTGATAACACTGAAATCGTTTTTTTGAATATGTAACAGTCATCGAAGCACCCACGTTGCCAAGCTCACTTTATCAACGAAAATTCCCCGTCATATCTCCTCTGTTTGTCGGCGGATTTAAATATGAGGAATGATGTAAAATGATCATCTCGAAGTACATATGAAAAATTGTATGACCTATTATAAATGATGACCCATTTCTCATTTTATCAAACATTTCATGTTCAGTTGTCTCCAAAAACTACCGATCAACCCCAACAAAAACTAGCGTATATGGGACTGTACTATTGAGCATTATGTCATCATCTGCGATGTAAAGTGTGTACGACTCGGTAGATTGGTGCTCCTATTGAAGGTATGAAAATGCATTCTGTTAGATCTTTTCCAGACATATTCGGACGCATGGGTTTATAAAAATGAAATTTCATAGAAAATTTTCTTTAATAGTAATTTAAGAACATATTTGAATGTCTCTGTTGTCCACAGATTAGAAATGTGTAATTTTATACAATATTTCAGAATTTTATTTTTCTTTTTTCATACAAAATCTCTCGTCTTGTTCTCCCCATTTTTCCTTCGTTATTATGTAAAATGTTAAAATGTAATGTATAGTTAATCTGATTATTCCACTTTAAAAAAATGTAAAGATCATTTACATTCATTGTCATATATGTCAAAGTTATGGCAGGTTTGCTACCTGTTTACTCAACAGAAAAGCAAGGTCAAATCACACAAAATCTGGAGATAATTGGACCGCTCCACACTGCCTGATAAAAGAGTTCTAAATTGTGTCTTGAAGACTAAAAGAGAAGGTTAGGTTCTGGGAAGAGGTGAAAAATAATTTGTGAGCATCATCATTGTACATATTATGCAAGTGTGGAAGAACAGCAGATAAAAAATGTTCCCTGAAAAGCATGGCTCTTCTAATGCCTTAATAATCTAAATATGGCATGTAACATCATAAAAATCGGGACAGATTTTTATGCCACATGTTCATGTCGTCCTATATACATCTTTTTGTGTACAGTGCTTGTTACTTTACCAAGACTGGGCCAAATTTCTTATCATTTTGATGATTCCAGAACCTTGCAGTACACACTAATACTTAAATGCTAGATGATCAACCTTTTTTGATCAATTCCGTGTTTCTTTCATAATGTACTCGCATGACCAGAACTCAACTATATCTTTAAACAAGCCCTGTGCCACCCTATTATGGACAATTTTACATACTCCCATGCTCAACTGCGAAGGGAAGTTTGACCTGTATCTGGTATAAAAAGTATGTAAACATATGGTAGGTTTTTTTAAATCCTCAATGATAGAACAAGAAAGCATGTGACACTTTTGACTGAATGAAAACTGTCTAAGGCTAACTACTGGAAGCAACATTCTGCAGAGATAAAAATGCTTTTTCCTTTGAAAGATGCATGACTAGCACCAATTACTGGTACTACTACATGTACATGAATGCAAATTTTTCTATAAATCTAATGTAGTGTTTTATTATATGTATTTTCCCCACTTAACAAAATTCTACTCCTTGAATAAAAAGTAATGTGAAATATACACAAATGCAGACAGAAATTTATTGTAACATTCCTCACACAGAATGAGAAAATGGCACAAAAGACCAACTGAATAAACACTGAGTGAAAACTGAAATACAGACTTCTATTCAACTTTTCACGACAGTGCTATACAGAGTAATAAATGAAAAATATAAAGAAATAAAATTAGAAGCATCTAATTAATGTACTCTGCACTGCTTGGATTCGATCTGTCCAAAGCCAAAATCGCATCTTGGAATGGGTATGATTAATCACAGCAATAATCCATACAAGCAATACCTGTGTTTTTTACTCTTTTTCTTCTTTCCAGATCTAAGGGTAAGCATGTCATATTATAGAAGAAAAAAAGTTGGAAGCAATGTTAGAATTTGTGCTGTTCAAATGTTCACATTAACATGTATGACACAGATAAACAAAACGATAATACGATGACAACAAATACAGTTGAAATAAAAACATATAGAGAAACACACAGATAAATTAAAGTTACAAAATAAATCTACTCTAAGAAATATGAATGTATGCACAAGATGTGGAAGTTTGTAGGAAAAAAATGCAGAAATTTTCTAGAATTTGAAGGGAAGTCAAAAGCGACATTCGGTGCCCGAGAGGTTTCATGGGTAGGTTATTAATTGGTGGAAAAACAGGGTGGAAATCACAGCATAACGTGGCATGCAAGGAACTATAGTTACATTAATTAATCATGACTATTGGGGCTTTTTCATATATATAAAAAGCAACTCTTGCTTGTAAATATGAAAAGATGTAAGATGTAAATGAGCATTTAAGAAATATAAAAAAGACTAACAAGACTTCACGGATGGGGATTTTCTCACATATTTAGATGCGTTTTGTGTTTTCTGTCTATTGAGAATTAAATTTGTCTTTAATAGCAGTATTATACACTGAAGTTTGGAAATGAACCAGAAAAAATACAGTAAGTGATTAAAATGGGGAAAGACAATAGTTTGGGAAGAGGATAACAGATATTGTGGACATTATACAAGCACATAGAAATCCATGAATTAAACCAGAACAAATTTCATTTGGGATTTTAAAAATTATTGAAAACAATTACTCCTGTACAAAGTATTTCACCTACCTTTCGCTAGCATTTTCACAATATATCCTTGCATAATCTTGCTCATAAAAATAAGATTTATGAATAAGTTTTATCGTATTAAGTAATCAATTAATCAATGCTTTGATTTCATATAGGAGCTCCTTTTTGTCTTCTTTTGTTCTTTCTAACTGTTTTTCTCAAAAAGTGATACAATTTTTAATATTCAACTGCAAAATCTGACAAATAATTTTGGTGAAAATGTAATGCATGATTCTTTATCATTTGATTGTTCCAGTGACAAAGATTAAAGATACACAAGATTGTATTTAAAGTGATTCTCTGAATGGGCAACACGACAAAAGACAATGCAAATCATATTTATGGCTGTAATCTAAAAGAAAATCACCATAACACAATGAAGTGTGAAAGAATATTTCATACAGAAATACTAAAACAAAACTACAATGAGTCATGGAAATATGTGTTATAGTTGATATGAAACAGACAAAGGGTGGAAATTGGAATGAATAATGATGTTAGACTAGAATACGGGTGCAAAAGCTGACCAAGAGACACACAAAAGCAACTTTTTATCCCCCATTTTATCACCAAAATCAAAGAAGAATGACAAAGTAAAAACCAATATGAGAGAAGAAACAGCAAGGTACCGATAGTTAGTTTTATATTTCTTGTTATCATAGATCTACAAAACTTGTAAAATAATTTTCAGTCACTTTGGATTCATTTTCCTTCTCCCAAACTTTCATCACTGATTCTGACATAAATATAAAGATAATCTATCGAATCTGACACCAATAGCTGAAGATGAACAAATATTTCAGTGTGGAAATACTACTCTTCAAATACTCATTTCTTTGTGAGAGAAAAAAAAGTGAGAAAAGAGAAGTAATGAAATAAAAGTCAGTCTTTGTTGAGTGAGTTTGTTCATGTGTTATAGTTAATGGGATAATGTGGCTAGTTAATTCAATGCAGTAAATAAGCACACAGATATTTTGAATGAAAAGTACATTCAGTTTGGTAGCAAAACTCAAAGACTAATTCTCATGAATATTCACGATGTGATGACCATGCAAAAGTGATTCGTGCAGCAGCATGCGCATGACCATGCACATGATAGTTTGTACTCAAGAAGACATGCAAAAAAACTTGTTTTATTAAGATGTGTGTACAGTTAAAATATAAGAAAGTCATGATGGAAAAGAAACTAAAATCAATCCCACAAAAAGAAAAGACAGTACAGAAACCATGGGAAATACAGTAGATGTGTAGGTAGTGCTAGTAATACACAATTCAAATTCATTTAGCATAATGTCATCAAGAATAGAATATTCATTATCCACACTAGAAATTAAACAATGTGGAAATATAGTTTATGGATCATTTTGTCTCTCTTGCTAAGAAAGACATGTGAAGGAGATTTAGCTTGAGCTTACTTTCACTACATATTTTAGCAGTCACAAATGTAGGCGTGGATAAGGCATCCATTACACACAAAGCAAGTAAGTGAATGTTCTTTTGAGAGGCCAGAAGTATGTGAATGTAACCATTGACACACATACTGTAAGAGTATAACAAAAGCTAATCAGGGCCATTTTACATTCAAGTTTAAAAGTTAAAAAATTAGTATTTTCATCTGCTACCATGTATAACTCTACCCCTCTCACTAAATCATAATTGCCAACACTTTCAAGAAATCTAGTACCTTCCTGTATTGCCTATAGATATACATGTACATCGATCACTCCATATTTTGTTTGGTTAGGCTTTTTAAATTGCCCTAGAGTTGATCTTTTGAAAATGTTTGCTATCATGTTTCTCGATATGCATCTTCTTTCAGCTACTAACTTTGATAGCTGCAGTTCTTGGCTGAAAAATATAGAGTACTGTACTAAGCCTTTGGTGTTTTTTATTCTTTATCATTTCAAAGATAGAAGCAATATTTTTGTTCTTCATCTTCCATCTTTAATATAGAATGAGAGAAAAGAATGTGATTCCTGTGGGTTTACAAATCTCTTGATTCCTGTGGGTTTACAAATCTCTTAATTCCTATCCCAGTCACATCACCAAACAGACTCCATATTAAAAGAAAGATAGCCTGGCCAATCTGGGTAATGAAACCTTTGGTTCAGTCTCTGATCGGTCATGGAATGGAATTGAGGTATGGACCAAAAATCAACGAAGGTGGTCTAAATCGAAACCATTGTTTAATTCACCAAATGACTATGGGCTGCTTAAAAAATATAGAAAACAAATTTTAATTTGCTTGCCTTTATTTTAAAGAATTGCATTTACCTGGTACTCTTGGACTTTTTGGGACGCCCATAGTAAAATGGTGCTTTAGACCATGGTTTACCTGTTAATTTAAATCTTCTTTGTGAGTTGCAGCCTTTGCACCTAATACCATATATAGCAAAATATTTCACATTCAGTGAAAATATGGAGTTGTAGAAACGCATACATTGTAGATCCATCAGCTGGTCCACTTTTGAGTGTATGTCTACATTAAACTGTACTATTTTTTGTATGTGCAACTGCAAACTTTCTGATATGCAAAGTGTATGCTGATGGAAACCTACTTTATCAAATCCATGACACAAGATTGTAAAAAAATTTGATACAAATCTCCTACTTCAACGTTTTTCAACTTTTTTTTTAGTCACAGCACCATTTTAAGAAATAACAAGTTTTACATCACACCAACCGAAATTCATCACAGTAGGTTCATTTTGCATCACTCAAGTACCCACCAAGTACCATCTACACATGTACATACATGTACATGTATAGGCACATTTGTTTGTAATTTCTTTGTTTGGTACAAATGTTGTGTTTTGTAATCCAAACACACCAGATAAGAAGTAAAATTATGCATGCAGGGACACCAACAGCATGCATACAAAAATCACACATTCAGTCACCTCGATACACGAAAATGAGCATCTACATGTAGTAGCTCAGAATTATCCTGTTTCTACATGTTGAGAGTTAGTGAAGCGAACGAGTGAGGTGGAATGCAATTTTTATACAAAAAAATATAAGATATATTTTGGTACCTCCATGTCAAATAGAAGGATATTTGGGCACCTTGTTGCCCAATATGGGGGTATATTCAGGCACTGCGCTGCCTGAAATCATCTCATTTCTAAATGTTGTAAACGATCAAAGCGAGCGATGAAGAAATATATTATCTCTAAGAATGTTATTTCCTCAAGAAAATACATATACATGTAGAAGTTTCCAATGTTTTGTTCTTACAATATTGACGTTCCCCAAAGTAAATTTCTCTCCCTGCACCCCAG
>JARBES010000124.1:25274523-25285853 GCA_030265145.1 Strongylocentrotus pallidus
GGAGCCAGAGCATATAACACTGAGTTCCCATAGGACATATATTCATTCAGATGGTCATATCTCAGCCAATACTTAACCTATTCAATTGGTTTTCGACATTTGGCCATTATTTTTGATGTTCTTTCGGAATATGGGGAAAAAATTGAGAAATTCTAAAAATAGATTTTTGATGACGTCACACTTCACCACTCTATGGGACATCAAAAAGATGATCCATTTCTTGTGGAAGATGCCAAATCTACACATTTCATTGATGCCCTTTGTTTCCTACTTTCTTCAATTTTGATACCCAATTTTGAAATTCTCACTAAAATTCTGATTTAGAGTATGTGATCATGTGAAGTGAAACCAGGTTCATCAACTGTGGCTAGCTGCCTTTCAAAGACTACCTTGTTTTTCTACCCTTTGAGCTGTATTTTAAATAAAAACCTATAAAAAAGGAAAATGGTAATATAATAATCTGTCTGTACAGATTGGCTTTTCTACTTTTCACTAAAAGTTTGAAGGTAGCCTATAATGGTCTGTCTATTTCTAAAGAATATTTTCCCCATCAGTAATTTTAAGTCTTTCTATACAGCAGTACTTTGACTGAGTTTGACCTAAACCTGTCATTTCAAGGTCATCCAAAATGTTCATTGACCTTTAAATTAATTGTCATTATCAACTCAGTTGCAACGTGTTTCCCAATTGCATAATCTATCTTTCTTTGAAGTCTAGTAGTCATTAAGCTTTAAATTTGTCAACATTCTGAGATAAACAAATGCTGCTGATTCCCAATGATGATTAAAATACATTTTTAAATATGACAACTACGGTTTATTATTATTATTAATATTTACAATGAGAAAGGTACATATAAATAAGAGAAAAGAAATAAAGTATTCTACCGTACTTATATCACTGTATAAAAACCTAATTGAAATAAAGTCATTCCCAATTGAAACAAAAATTATAATGGTAACCTAACTCTTTACTGTAACCTTCACCAATTAAAGTAAGTATTTGTAATAAAACAAATTGTATATATCCAACTCTTTAACTACCTCTCATTATTCTCAACTCAAATTTTAGCACATCAATCTTTTCCTACTTCTAGTCTACTAGCAATCATTATTAACCGTATCAGACAACTGAGCAGGGCAATTATAAAATTGTATTGTCAAGCACTGGATGCACAGTGCTGGTTTGACAATGTTTTCGCAACTTTTGCTAGGAAACCCTGTGCAGTGTAGGCTATTGTATTTTACATAATTTAAGAGTATAAGATAGTAAGTGTTTCTTGTTTGCTCTAGATGTCTGATGTGGCTAATAATAGTAATATTGACTGCCTAATTCAGGGCAATACGACTTGTCATATATCACCCTCACCTTCGGCTTGGGCGATATATGTTGTATTGCCCTAAAGGCAGTCAATATTACTTAATTATCAATACCAGTATCTAAGCTAGAAGCAGATAAAAACATTCCTCAAAATATCTATCTAAATATTTAGAACTGGAAGACAAAGTATTGAGAAGAAATTGTATAAATAAGAAAATGTTTCTTGAAAATAAGATTGACTTTAACATTATCTCCATCATGTTATTGTACAAGAGAGAAAGAAATTAAGTTTTTTTAAAAGTTAGAAAAGATTAATAAATCAGTAATGAGTTTCATAAGATATACACAAGTATGACTTCTAAGTGGGAAATCGTATATGAAATAATAAATGAGGATATATTAGTAGATTAGGCCATGGGTTAAGATTCTAGATTGGAAAGAATATAGAATATAAGTGACCCTAACAGTGCAAGGTGATGATGTATAACATACAGAATACTCTGCACAAAAAAAACAACATAAGCACAGAAACGTTCACACCTGGAACCCAGTGAATAAATAGTGTTATATACCTCTCTTTAGAAAGCTAGCCATCTGATTGGTCGAAAGTGCAGTAGTGATTTTAGCCATTCCTCTCATACCCGCCATTCGGTCAATAGTCTTTTTAAAGATGCCCATTGCATTGCCCTGGGTAACAGGCCGCATATATCAATTGTGCTCAGATCCCCATTGGTTTACGTGTTAAAATTTTCTTTGTGCGAGCGCGGACACCATACAGTGCTTTTTGTCTGCGATTCCCAAATGATTGAAACTTTCAGTCATTTTTCCAGCAAAGATAAACAGACAGTTTCTCAGATTTTCTGTGATGTTTTAACCAAGTTTTACTCAATAAAAGGATAAGGTAAGAATTCTATAAGAATTCTATGCAATAAAAATGTCAGCGCGTTCAGATAACGCCTTGAAGATATTAAAAATAATGCATTTTCGGAAGTACTCTTCTGTTATAGGTTATGTACTTAAGTTATTCCTCTAATAAGTTAATGCAAGTACCTACATAAGACAGTTTTTAATGAAATCTGCCAAGGTATCATAAATAGCTTCATTTCTTATTTGAAATTGGAAAATGGCCATTACAAAGCGGGAAAATCATCCAGTTTTTCTTGAGTTAACAACTTTCTAAATCTAAAAATAATAATTTGGTTTCTATATTATATACTGCTGACCAACTAGCACCTTTAGAGAAAATGGAAATGGAAAAAACCATTAAAACAAAAAATGAATATCAAAATGAATAAGTAAAGAGACAAGAATGAAGTAAAAAAAAAAAGTAGATGTAAGATAAATCTAAATCTAAGTGAAAGAAAAAAATAATTACATTAAAAAAAAAAAAAAAATTGTAAGTTTTTTATTAGACCACTGCAAATCCTCCCACATACCTGTTGAAAGTCCATAAGGCAAATCTGCTCTTTACATACAACAACTTGCAATGGATATACAGCTTATAATTTTCAAAGAGTTAACAGAGCATATGACTATATACATACCTTTGCATATTAAATCTTGGCAAAACCAAGATAAAGCTCACTAAATAATTGCAAATGAAGCAAGATAGTACCAGGGAAAAGCATGCAAAAATAAATAAATGTGACAAATGAAAGTGTGAGAAAACAGCAAATTGAGATATAAATATTTGACATTTTTATAGCGATGCAAGTCTGTTGGTATTATTTAAACACTGTTGCACTTGCACATAAAGTTGGAATAACTTGTTCTCACCTCTTTTCATGAAATGATTGTGACAATATGTTTATTCTTGATAGACAAAGTTCTGAGAAGATATACACCTTATCTATATACTGTCACTGTGTCACAATAATTTTTTTTTTAAAGAGGTAAGAACAAATTATTCCAACTTTATGGGCAACAGTGTAACTGCAAGGGAATATGTATTATTATGAATACACTGCTTTTGATGGTGAATACAATCATTTGTGAAGGGGTTCACATTCAGTTTGCTTTCAGTTGCGCATCAGTTAAGCATCTCAATGTAGAGCTTAGGGTTATTGCAAGACATGTAGCTGGCTCGCAAGCATTTTTTTTGTTTTTTTGTACAGTATGTTTTCTTTGGGGGGGGGGAGGAGGTGGTGTACAAGTAAAGACTGGTCGTGAAGAGCAAAGGGTGGGATGACTGACATAGAACTTATACCTTCTCATAAAATTGATATTTACTACCCTTTCTCATGTATACCATGGTTTCAGCATGCATGAATGGGTGTACATACCTGAGATATTGATAATAGCGGAGAAACATGGCTATATAGACCACAATTTAATACACCCTAAGCCCCTTATTCTATGCATGGTTTCGTCACTGTAAATCAATCAAATATTAGTTTGAACTTGCACAGCCATCCCCTCTAGAAACTGTCATCTATTCAGAGCCAGAAGGGGAATTGACTAGGTATGTGTCAACTTCAAGTATATGAGTGAACACCCTGGCCTACTGGCTCTAAACAGATGATGTCATAATATTTTTAGATCTTTTTGTAAGCAGAATGATAAGCAATATAGAGAGAACATTTGCCAACTTGCAGAAGAACAATTACATTTTCTTACCAAAGTACTAATGAATGAACCAGGTTGATCATTATAAAGCAAAAGAAAATGTACATTTCAATGTTTAAAATCATTAGTTTGTGTTTCCATGTCAGATTTCATTTCAACATCACAGCACATGCATTAGAAATGCATTTGAATTCATTGTTTTAAATAAAAAATGCAATAATCTGCTAGCAATTCAGAGCTTATTTTGAATTTATGTCCATTCTCCCAGAGATCATTCTACGGTTAGATTAAAGGTAATACAAAGTTTTGGGAAATTTGGAAAACTGGGTGGGTAGTGATTCTTTACAATTTTGATATATTTGGATGCCCCTGTGGATGTATTATAAGCACTATAAGATTTAGCCCCTTAAACACTTCTGCTTCCCGGTAAATTTTGATAAATTTCAAATAGCGCCTACGGCCGTTTAATGGTAGCTGCGACCGTGAAAATCTCAGAAACTGTAGTTGTGATATATAATTTCCAAATGGGAATAGCTTATCCGTCTATTTTAGTCAAGAAACATTTTTTTATAGCTTAATTGATATCCTGACCTTGAGAGGGGGCTATACAACATAAAGAGTTATTATTTTCAATTTCATAACTTTAGACTCGATTTCAACCGCGACGACGATCAATGAATATATTGTCGGATCGTATATACTTCCCGATATGTTCATTTGAACCAAATTCATGACCCCATACCAAAACTTTGTATTATCTTTAAACAATATTACATCTTTGAAATCATGCATACAAATTAGTTGCCATCATCAAACTGCAACAAGGTAAAAATCAGAATAGTTCTCATCATAAACATGATCGTATCAATCTACTTTTGAAAAATCCACTCAAGGGCATGCAACCCTGTTGTATGTCCTATAGAAATCATGTTCAGATATAGTAAAATGTCATTGGCACATTTCGTTGGCACATTTCAATAGGTGATGCACAAGGCTTTAGAAATTTTGTATTTTTCCTTTTTTTATCTTCAAGTATTTGTTCCCTGTTAATTCCATCTCGTTCAAACTTGTTCAAAACATTGCTGAGAGTTGTGGAAGATGTTAAAAAACGTTGCTATTTCCAGTATGCAAGCTAGGGATCCTGCATGTCCGTCCAAACATTTCTATGAATCATGTAATTGGAGCCAAAGGACATACGAGTATGCTTTTAGCGCAGAGATAATGCCCTTTTGGCTCCAAATAGACAAAATATTTATTAGAAGTGGATTAGAAAGCAAGTCTCTTAAATTATTGATGTATTATTGCTGTGCTATACATTGTTTAATATCCACAACAACTTTTTGTTCTCTCTAGAGAGAGATTTGTATCAGTATATGATATATTAACCTAAAGAAACCAAACGTCAAAGATGGACATTTTGATTTTCCACAAGGGTAGCACAGTAATGATGTAAAACAAGGGCTTTCAATAGAGCACATTCATATTGTTTATGGGAGTCACATAAATTACATTCTTCAGACCTGTATTAAAAAACAAACAAACATGAGTAGCAATGAGTGAATTACTATCTAATGAGTTACACACAATGCATGCACCTTATCAAGAAGCCTGCTCTAGAAATAAAATGAAAGTGAATTATCTACCAGGATCAAGTTAAATTACATGCAAACATTTCTAGTCACCCCTGTTGAGGAAAATAGGCAAGTTAACAGGGCAACAAAAAGAATTCCACTGACATCTAGCAATAGTTTGGGGATACTGAATGCTATTCAAAAGTACCCATACATTGCCTACATACAATTAACATTTGTAACTGATGTGAACAACTTGCAAAACATAGAAGTTTGTTCACTTCTAAATTCTAATATGAGAAAATCATTTCATGGACTATTAAACTCTTTCTCTTTCACAACATTAGAACATAGATCTGATGTAATTTTGACTCACAAATTGCCTACTTTACACATAAACCAAACCTAAAATATAATTTTGTTTTCATAAGGTAAAAAAAAAACATCAAAAGTGTTCAGTATTTTGATATATTGTTTGTGATAGGCTGACGTTATTCAAAATTTGATACTGCATCTACTTTTCTAAATTTCGCTCCTAAATATACATATTTTGCTTTCATTCTTATAGATAAGTCTGTATCGTCTTTTGCCTGCAATTTTCAAGTTTCTATTCTACATTGGTTTGCGATTACACCTTTTTTGCACACTACATAATAGGTATTGTCATGAACTTTGTTAATTTACAATACAATGCTAATTAACTACACATACAATGTGTTATATGATAATACTATAATTTCATTCATTAGGGATTCCCCTATTCAGCATGCATCTACAAATCAAGATCATTAAGTTCTCTCAGAAGTAGAAAGAGTTTACCCAGTGACATCTACATGAAAGGAGAAAACACACTGCCATGCCACTACTGCTAGCTATAGCCCCTAGGGTGGGGATGGAGGGAGGGGGCATGCACATAATACTATAGTGACTTACCACAGGTAACATACAAAAACAGGGGTGGGGTAATCACGTTGCTCGTAGGAATTGCATATATACAAGAAGGTTGCTGTATGGGGTTACATGGAAGGACACATTGTGGACATAAACAACATTCATGCCCATAAACAATATATCAACAACTCAAAATTTACAAATCTACACTCAAATATAAATATGTTTCTTAAAACTCAGTATCAAATCAAGTGGAACAAGCAGATACATATATGGATTTTAGTATATACTCAATCAATCAAAACAGTACTGATCGATAGATGTACTTTGTAGTCTAATTACCTTAACTTTTCAAGTTTCAGATTTTGATAATTTGACTACCGGTATAACCTTATTTGTTTGAAAGAAAGGGAACGATGTATGTGATATTAGAGGTACAGTATCCAACAAAATTGAGTACACCCCTTAACAAGTTTTGAATTCTAAAGTAACCTCTTACAAAAGTGTACTAAAAGCATAAATGTAACCCTTACAACAATGATAGAGTAGACATTCTGTGATGATATGTGTATCAGAAAAAAACATTTATATCATAACAACAGTATAGCATATTGAGGATATTGTTCAAATTGTAGCAAAAAAGTTGGTACACCCAGCTTTTGTATGTAGATTGTCAATGGGTTATACAGAGTAATGTGTCATCCTGTACTTAAAAATTGTATTCTCATATTTGAGAACTGGTCAATAATCTGTATTTATAAATGAATGAGATCCCTTGTATTATTCTTAGCATAAATGCCTTTCTGAAGAAGTTACAGGTGGATAAGTTGGAGTTACAAAGCATGTCAAATAACCTAAACCCAATAAAGCTCTTCTGGGTCATTCTATAACACACAAACTGGAGAAAGACAAACAATTTCAAACTTTTGTTCCCTTTTAAAAGTCAATGCTGAGGAGTGGAACAGGGTGAAATCCAAGACATAAAAGTAATATTGGGCATCTCTACACTGATTACAATTAATATAGTGAAAGGAAAAAATGGTGACCATACAAAGTTTTGACAAATATTCCAATATGTTTATAGTACAGGGGTGTACTTACTTTTGTTGTCACTCTTTTTTCACAATTATCCTTTCGCTATACTTTTCTAATGGAATTACTACTTTGTACAAAAATGTATTACAGGGGTACTAACTATCGTTGGATACTGTATTGGCAATGTAAGCAAAGGGTTAAAACCATTTCTCAAGAATGTCTGAATATCCATACATTACCATCCCTAATTCCTTCGTCTACAATTTTTTCTCTCCAAACGTATGTGGATTCTTCCCTGATAATATAGCAAATGTAATTCCCATTATCAGGCAAATCACAGACCTATACAATGTTAAAGGTATTTGTAGAATCTGGCATTATAGAATTAAATCCAATTTTATCATAGTCTTGTAAAAAAACAAGACGAATGCCTCTGCCCTAAATTCAGTAAGTGGATTGATTTATTCATGACATATCACAATGAAAATAAAATAAAAGGCCTATCTCTTGTGGTTCTTGAGATATCGCAATAACGAGTCGAATACCTGGAATTCTAAGTAGACCTCTGCGACGTTTGACCTACATGTAGTTACTCCAAAACCTTTTTAAGGCCCTGTTGCATAAACCATTGATGGTAACTTTGCCATCAATGGCAACTACCATGGTAACAGGGCTCAACAGCCAATCAAAATCAAGGTTTCCATGGTAGTTACCATTGATGGCAAAGTTTCCATCAATGGTAAGTTTTGTGCAACAGGACCCAGATTGTCTTCCTATCATCAAGTTTTAAGTTCATATCTCAAGCGGTTTTTGAGATATATTAGTATAGCGTCAACGAGAAAGCTGTACGGATATGGAAGGACAACCCGGAAACATAATGACTCCGGCACCACGTCTTTGGGGAGTGGGCATAAAAAGGCATTACAATAGCTCGGCAACCTGGGGGTGTTTCACAGAGACTAAGAACTATGGAAGGCCATTCATGCCACTGGTTATACTCTCACCATTATGATCTTTAGATAATATATTTTTTCCTCCAATAATGATTTTTTTTTTTTTTTTTTTAATTCTGTAGATTTATGACCATGATTTGTATGTCCCAATTTCCCAATGCCAGTAAATGGTGAGAGGAAACAGTGGCATGAAGCCTGCCATAGTTTATCTTAGTCTTTGTGAAACACTCCCCTGGTGCACTTTGATCAAACGAAGGAGGTATTTATAATTATATCCAAGTTTTTGTACATTCTGGGAGGAACCTAGTATATCTAAATATGGATGTCCGCCAAGGCCCCTCTGCTGCAAATGGGCCAAAAGATATCCTAAAAAAAGGGGGGGGGGGGCCAAAATGACCCATGAAAATAGGAGACACTACACAAAACCAATAACAACTGAGCAAAGAACTACCAATGCAAGACAAATTTAATTTTGCATAGAGCTAGCCCACCAGATAGAAAAATGGTTGCCCAATGTGGCCGGCCTTGGTCCTAATGAATTGAACAGTAATGTAGATTGAATATGCCTTAATTGTAACATGACATTTCAAGCAGATCATATTATTTTGATCATAAATTTGATTACAAAACTGGTTGTGTTTGATCTAGAGCCCATTTTAGGGGCCCTTTTCGGGTGTCTGGCGACCCTAATCAGCTGAACATTTGTCTGGAATGGGCCATACAGTGTTTTTTGGCATTCATGCATTTAGTTAAAATGGTACCTTGGTTTCAAGCGGTACCTTGTTCATTTGATCAAATGCATTTTTGGGCCCTTTTTAAATGGCCCCAGGGGGCCACATGCACTACAGGGGACCTAGGTTCTTCCCTGAATGTTCAAATCCTCAGATATTGGTACCTCGTTCGTTTGATCAAGTGCACTGGACTGCAATGCTAAAAATAAAACAGATTTTCAGCTCCAGCTCTGATAATCATAATTGTGGTTTATACATGTATATTTGCAAAAGATTTTTTTTTAAATATATAACTTATGGACCAGATACAAGCAAAGCCATGGAGCCATATGCAAGTTTTTGAGGAGGAACCAATATATTTGAGAACAAAGATATATAATCAAACAAACAAAACACCAGTACCTGTGCAGTAGCATGAGATATTAACATTAAGACAGGTAGTGTATGAACATATACTTTTGAAAGCACATTTTTGGTAATTAATGCATTCTTTTGCAAAATTTACGAATTGCTCCACACAATATAGTTTTCCCTTGTGAAACCCCAAAATTTTGTGCCAATTTTGGAAGACAATAATTTAGCATTTACAAATCTGTTTAAAGCCAGAGACACATGGATCTCTGTACTTTTGTTATACTAAAACTTGCTTTGGCCCTAGTTGGATCCACACAAATCGACCGCATGACCTCTGACTTATGACCTCCCACAAAACACATGAGGCAATGAGCAAAGCTGCATGACATGGGGATGGTACGAGGTAGGCAATTAATATATGTGACAGTTAAATGCAAGCTATAATGACAATGCATATGAATATTAGGACTAGGTAAATCGTCGGGACAACACATATCATCACGAGAAGCGTTACAATTTTGGTACCATACCTGTAGTTAATTTCTCCATCGCCATCTTTGTCTAGTTCTGCGATCAGGTGAGCAATGTCATCATCTGTCAGATCTATGCCACTCTCCTGGAAACAACATGAGATGAAAACATGCATGCAGGGTTAAACTTTCCAAAAGACAATAAGGATTAACATAACCTATAACAAATTTTTTTCCCTTCTTTTTGCTCTGACCCTAAACTAATCTGTGAGTATTCAGATACATGTACTCCGACAGAGATGAGGATTTACAATCTAGTACAAGAATGAACAAGGTAAAGAATTTCAAAGGTTTTGCCTATAACTTCATTCACAATAATTAGGCCTCTTTCAGATATAAACCGTGGTGGGGTTTTTCATGACGTAAAATGTAGTACGCATCACATTTCTGTTGCTACAACACAAAGCTCAATGTAGAAGCTACATGTTAGTTGCCATTCGTTCACACATTAGGAAAATGTGACAGCTGTTTGCGGCAGTTTAAAGCGTCACATCTGAATGAGCCGTTACATCTGCTGAAAGCCAGAAGGTCATTTGCACATTCTAAACAGAGCTATTTAATTGCCCTTCTGGTTTTCAGAATATATGCATCGATCGATGGTTGATTATTATTCATTAACTACCACAGTACCAGAACAACAAAAAATCCTTTTAATCACTTTAGACTAGAAGTAAACAATGCACACATGTATCTTAAAATAACAGTTCAGTAATTAGATTATGAACAATGGAAAAAAAACATAGAACTGATCAGTGTAAATAATTTCATTTCATAGTTCCATATTTTCTTGATATATCTACAGCTCAGTAAGTAATATCCTCATGAATTATCTTCATACAAACAATATCATTATATTGTTGTTCTGTCTCTCCTAATAGCACATCAATCTTTACGTCCGGTCAATATTGGGTTTGACCCCCAACACAAGATTTTCAATGGTTTCCAGTATAGTGTTTCACATCAGGAACAAAATACTGAAAACCGAAGAAACTCTATCACTATAACCTGTTTCTCTCATATTTCTGCTTCTATTAAAACCAACTGACTCCCCCTTGAAGCGTGTACCGGTAACTTAATTTTTTTTGTATAGCTTTTCCATACAATTTAATGTACTGTATTGAAAAAAAATGTCTCAAGTATAAACTAGATGGACCTTCGACTGCGTGCAGTCGTAAATAATGCCTCCGCCATATGGAGCAAATTTACAAACCAAAACAGAAGCAATTTTTAAAATTCAAGTTTGATTGTAATCCATTAAAAGGTTCTCAGAATATTGTGATTACAAGCTATTTTTTCATATACACAGAGATGCCAACCTCCAGAACAGAAAATCAGTAATCATAAGGCTCAAAATCAGTAATTTGGGGAATAAATCAGTAA
>JARBES010000124.1:25287131-25298836 GCA_030265145.1 Strongylocentrotus pallidus
CATGATTGGGAAAACTTGATAACCCTTTGGTCTAAGTTTCATTGAATGAGAACTTATACTTTCAAAATTACATTAAAAATTCAAAAACCTAACCTTAGGTTAAGTTTTTTATGTTGACACCACCGTAACCATAATCTCTCTTCTTCAAATCTCTACACAGAATTTTAATAAATGAATACTTGACAATGTGCGACTGGGTTGCTGAAGGAGCGGTTAATGCTCGTTTGCATATGTTACTGTAGTACACAACTGCAGATTTTTTTTTTTAATGTATTAAATGAATTGCGAGTGCAAATGAAAAATTACAAAGTCCTAAGTGTATATTCGCTTATCCTGTGTGTCATGAGATTGAAAAGTGAAAAACAACAAAATGCTGTAAACCAAGTGGATCTACAGCTGATAACATTGACAAAAGTAATACCTTTAATCCTTCTTCAAACTCATCATAGGTCACACTCATGCTTCCATCCTTGTCAAACTTATTGAAGAAGTCCACAAGTCTGAGGTTATTCTTTTGGATGAAGCGTTGAAGCTTGGCCATCGGGTTGATCCTTCGTTTTGGTTTGACTTCGACCTGCATACCACCATGCTTGATCTTCAGGTTAGGTTTGATCTCCTTCATCTCATTCTGAAGCGCCTCAAAGTCCTTGTTGACTTGGATACTCTGAGAAAGGTGAAAGGTCATGTTCAAATGGGCTTTGACTATACATGTATGAATCCAAATATATTATTATTTACCCTTTCATCAAAAAACAATATAAAATGTAAAAATAAAAAAAATCAGCATCCCAGCTATCCAATACATCAATACAACAATACAAGTGAAATCACAGTCAATTCAGCACAATTTTGTTATTTTTTTTGTATTTATATATATATATATATATATATATACATAATATAGAAGAAAGTCTAGAGTTCTGTTCAGAGTTTGTGTTTGTATGTTTATATACCACAACAATTTCTAATTGATTTAAAATCTACTGCGTACTATTAAATTACCTGGAGTTTGTTAGAATATTTGGTAATCATGCTGCATTTTCAGGTGAGGAAGCTGCAATTTATTTTTTATTCATTTATATAACAAAATACATGAGTAATATGATATCAGCTTACCGAGAAGTCAATTTCTTCCATAGATGAGTTTGCATTTTCTTTAATTGCCTTAACAACACCATAGCAGCCAGCTGTCTGCATTGGGTTCTTGCCCATCTGGAAAAATTTGGAAGAGAAATACGAAATTTCTTAAAATTCTTTGAAATATAAATAGAACTGACTTTGTCAGCACTGATATCATTGTCAAGATGATCATAAATAGTACCTTCTTCGTCGTCTTCTTCTTCTTCTTGCTATTTTTTCTTTCTTTCTTTCATCTCCTCCTCCTCCTCCTTCTTCTTCACCACCACCACCACAAAAATATTTTTTTCATCATACAAAATCTGTAACAAATTAATGCAACTTTAGGAATTTGAGCCAACTCACCCTTAGAACCTTCAGGCTTTCGTTGACAGTCAGGCCTTTGCCAAGGAGAACAGCACCTTCTGCTGAAATACGATTATTCCTGAAGACATGCAACAAAAAAGAAGAGTGAGAAAACAATACGATGAATGATAATGTAAATCAAAATCATCTTTGGAACATTCCAGTCTACGTTTTCGAAACGTTTTCTAAATTGATCATTTATCCTTGTCCTAAATGTTTCTATCAAAGCAAAAGATAAAAATTATCAGCATTAGCATCACTTCCCTTTTAAAATAGTATGAAATACGTTCATGTTTAAAATAAAAAATTGCACTAAAAATATATTCATTAGTTATAGGACGGCGTCTGCTCACTCAGGATTGGTCCCTGATGTGACGTCATCAAAACATTGCTAAATTTCTGGCAAAGTGCTCGTATATGATAATATCCCAGATCCTGAGAGGTGCTTTTGTTTGTGTTAAATTTTTATTGTCTGATTATTATTTGCAATATTGGTGATTTTCAATAAATGTCTACTTTAATGATTGGGCAGAGACGATACTCTGTATTGACCTACTGATCCCTTTACTTACGTAACATCTAATTCTTCCAGATTAGTATTAGATTTCAGAGCATCTCCTAGCGCTTGAGCTCCATCTATGCTGAAACCATTCCATGATAAGTTGATTTTCCTCAGTCCTATGTTATTCTGAGAAGGAAAGTAACCAACTCAACTGAATGCCATATCTCAAAATCGACTGTATGTATATTTAATGTAATGTTAATTTTGTTTAAAATAAATAAATTGTCAACTTGCCAGTGCTCATTAAACTAGACAATTTAATAAATTTACTAATATGAAATGTATGCATATATGTGAGAATGTTACTGTTCATACTGCTTAAACTAAAGGTAATCTAGGCCTGGGTGGAAACAATTCTCCACCCGGTCCCTGACTGTCACGCTAAAACCCAGGTTTAAATTGCCAATTTCGGCCCATCATTATTAAACTCACATAGAACATAAAATATACAATTCAAAAACTGAATTTTGATTTCATAAATATACACGCTGTAGAAATAAATGTATATTGTTTCAGATGACGGTAGATATTTTTATGACTCTAAAATTGAGGGTGCAAGGAAGGAGTCACTCTTCGCAATAGAAACAAAAGTCAAAACATGACTCACTGTCGACCAAGCAAGCTTCGATAGTACCACATACAAAACCAAACTGCTGATCAGACTATTAAAACTATTAAACACAAGGACAACAGTAACATGATATATTTTACCCTCTTTTGCTTACCATGATACCCTTAGCAATAGCCAATGCCCCTCTTCTTCTGATATGATTCCAGCTAAGATCTAGATGTCTGAGGGTGATGTTTTCTTCTATTGCTGGTCCAAGAATGGCTCCTGCAAGTTCACCAAAATCATTGTGGCTCAGATTTAGGTATTCCAGCTTCTTGTTATTCTGTATGAGATCAAGAAAAAAATAAAATTCAGGAAAGCATATTACAAAATAAACTTTTCCTTAAATTTGATTAGAACATCATCACATCATGTTTGCAGAGTTTCACCTGCATCTAATTAGAAGGTAAAACAAAATGAATGTGACATCGACTCCAATAGTCAGCCTTCATCAAGTCTATTACTAACTTTTTGATTGCCTTTAAAACGATACTGAATTTAGCACTGAAGTTGAATTTAATTGAAAAGCATCGCAACAGTATAAAATCTAAAATTTCAGATTGGAAAAAAATTGTCAGCTATTTTTCAAAGGTCAAATATATTTAGAGTTGACTTTTTGAACTTAGAAGTCGTGTATAGAAATTGCAATTTAAAGTGATTTAAAGGGAAAACTCTCTCCTCTCAACTGTACCACCACAGTAAGTTGCCATCTCTCAGACTGAATAACTACTTACCAGTATGACATCTGCAAAGGCATCAGCTGTTTTATCCTCAAATCCATTTCCTTGACAAAAGAGTAACACAATGTATAAATTAATCTGTATTCTTTTAAAACACATTTATCACCAAATCCAGGTCCTAATCATGAACCATAATTGATCCTTCACTTAAAGGGCAAGTCCACTCCAAAAATAACTGACTTACAATAGAAGCAGAAAAACTAGACAAACCAATCAAAAAAGGTTTGAGCAAAATCGGATAGCTAATGAGAAAGTTATGGATTTTTGTATGTAAAACCATGGAACGATGGAAATCACTACACAAATTGCCAATTTGGTTATCAGTTTGTGACGTCATGTCCTCACTATTCATCAGTTGCTTTCTTTATTTTAATCCCATTAATTTCCCTTTTTATTCCCCAAAACTTGATTTCCCCATGCCTTTGCCCAGGTTTTATGATTTGTATAATTGCGTGCATGACATTTCACAAAATCTTTTATGAACTTTGAAGAATAGATACTATTTTCTGAATATTGTATATTCATAATTATGATTTTTATATAAATAGTTTATCAAAATTCAAATTTTTCATGATTTAACAGAAAAAAATTAGTCTATATTAGTGCATCCACACAACAACATATTACTATCGATCTAACTTAGATGCTGGTGAGAAGAAATAAGATCCTTAGGGGGAAAATAGGAAATTTTTTAATTATCAATATAAGAAAACAATTAGTGGATAGTGAGGCAATGACGTCAGAGACTCATGAGTGAGTTGCCAATTGGTCTTGTGATTTTCAAAGTTTTTGTGTCATCAAAAGTTCATACTTTCTTATTAGTTATCAGATTTCGCTCAAACTTTTTTTGATTGGTTTGTCTGATTTTTCTGCATTTATTGAAAGTAAGTTTTTTTTTTAATGGACTTGCCCTTTAAATGTTAAGCCAAATATGATAATATTCTACACAGAATGACTGGAATTTCACCCTGGTATGAAGAAAAGATTTCTTTGAGGAAAAATCTAAATTTTTAATTTTTAAGTACAATTTGCAAGTACAAAGGTCGAGTTGAACCATTACTAGTCACAGCCAAAGGTGCTGTAATTGTGAACTATGAAATGACTGCTAGCTTTAACTCTTTATCTGCGTGGTTTCTCAAAAAATCACTCTTTCTTTCCATTTTTTCTTCATCGGTGTGTTGGCTCAGTCAGTAGAGCGTCCGCCTCATAACCGGGAGGTCGTGGGTTCGAACCCCGACCGCGTCATACCAAAAGACGTTAAAAGAAAGGAGTTGCTGCTACCTTGTTTGGCGTTCAACAATAAGGGATAGAGCATCGTCGATCTGGCGCTGCTCAGTGGCTGCCGGGCTCACGATCAATTGGGCAAAAAGAATGTCCATTTTCGGTTTAACTAAACAAAATTTGGAGTGGACTTTAAAACATTATTATTATTATTATTTTAAAATCCTTTTACTTCAGGCAAAATAACTTTTAAAGCAAGGCATAGGTTTCCATCAAACATGGAGAAGAGCCAGTTCTGACATACATGTACGACTGTAAAATTAAATACGGTTTTGTTTACCAGATGGCACACCTACCATCAAGAACTATCTAGTGTTAAAAATGCCAAGTATTACATACTGGTAAATATGTTCAGCTAACAATTGTCACTGAATGCAGCTGAGAATGACAGCTGAAAAATATCTCTCTAAAACCTAAAAACAAAATCAACTCTACACCATATTTAACAATTTAAATTAATTATATGTTGTTTCTTCAGAAGGGTAAAAGTCTGGAGGTTTCTTTTTCAGAAGGTTCGTAATTCCAGAGGTCCACATATTTCTGAAAATGAAAAAGGTTCATTATTTCTAAAATGAAATAGGACCCTATATCCTTTTCTGAATGATGAACCTGCAGAAAAATGAGTAACCCCCTTAATTTTGTTTTGTTTAAATTAGTACTGAGATACTCCTGTGGTCCAGAAATACACATACCTGATAGAGTCACATGGGTTAATGTACTGTTCTGAAGAAGCATATCTGAAACAGCAATAGCTCCAACACTTCCCAGTCGGTTTTCTGACAGATCCTTCATAAAATGCAATTAAATTAGTAAAAAAATTAGTGGAATTCACATTTTCTTTTTTTTCAAATAATTGGCAGTTTTTTTTTATGTCCAATACGTTAATGCTCATAAAAGACGACAATGAAATGCAATTTTGGAATGAGTGCATGCATGCATACTCTAAATAACCTGAGAAGAACCTTTTCTTATACAGCCAAATCTGTCTGTAAATAGTGACCACCTCTTAATACAGCCCACCTGTGTATAATGGCAATATATATTTTCTCCCATGAGAAAGAGATGTGCATGTTGTAGAACAATGTCTAGAAAGGCAACTTGTCTACAGTGGCCACCTTTTCTCTTGCTCTTGGGTGCATGACGTACGTTTGACTGAATATCTGCCTAACAAGATAATATTCTCCATATCATTTATTCAATCAATTCGCAGCGCATGACAATTCAGGAGAGTGCATGTAATGAGCTGCATGGGGTTGTTCCGATCATTCACCCGTATCATGCAGCTCACTCACACAGGGGATATCGACTCACCACTTGAAATCTATATAGCCTGTCCAAATTTCTGTTTGGACTCGGAGGAAAATTTCTCTATCATCTAAGTTTTAAAAACAACATTGTTACTATTATTTGTGACAAGTTCACAAGCACTTCAACTGCGCCTCGTAATGAATAAAAGTCCTTCCCTGCATAGCTTGCTTGGGTTTCCGAACGGTATACCTTTAATACCGAACGCTGAAATAAGACGCGATCTGATCTGGCTTGCATGCTGCCTTCGTTGCGTCTTATACACAGGTGTGTCTTATACACAGAGATTTACGGTACCAGTTTAGCCTCTTGGGCAGGTCCTGGCATAAAACAAATCATATGCAATAAGCATAATTCTGCACCAGCTTAGGGTGTGTTTATGCTTACTTTTGAAAGCAGAATGAGCATTTTGAAACGCTTATCGTAAATGTTGCAAAAATTACAGTCAAATCATATCATGAATGGAACGTCAGGAATGATGTCTGGTTTTTGTATTTTTAATACTTACTAATTCAGCAATGTAGCAGTTTTCTTTCAGCATATCTGATATTGCAATACCACCCTCTGGATCCAACCAATTATCACTGATATTCAGCTTAACGATTGTCGTGTTGGTCTAAAATAAATCAATTAATCACAAAAACAAGTTATAGCACACCTTGAAAATGTTATACAAATAATGCACTGTTGCAAGTGTGTTAGGGCAGGGCCAGTGCACAAAGTTTAGTCAGTGCCCATATAGTGATAATGTAAGTGCCCGCAGGGCAAGTACGTTATTGATTTTTCCCTAAAAATGATATTTTTAAAACAATTATGAGAGACATTAAGTGCACAGATTCATACTTTTTGCTCCCCTTAATCTTTCTGTTCTCTTTTTATTTCAGAGAAAATTTTCTTGAGGCAAATGAAAAGTCAGTAATTTTTCTACAGTATATTACCCCAAAAAAAATATCCAATGAGTATAGTGCTCAGCCTCTGAGTGAGACAAACTTTAACATATTTTTCAATATAGCCTAAACAAATTCAAATGAAAACTCCATCAAAATTGTATGAGCTAATTAACTTATAATCATAAATATGAATTGGGTCTTGGACAACCACTAATGCTGTGATGCTCCCGTTACTCAAGTATTAATTTCCATCAAAGCTTTTCAGTACACCTGGGTCATGAGCGGCAGATGGAGATTCATGTCTTGGCAAAGGACATTAGTAGTGCTATCCAATGGCTTGAACCATTCGGAGGAGGCGAGTTTGCTTAGTGGGTAAAGCGTCTAGCTGCCTGTCGAACCATAGATCTCGGGTTCGAATCCACCCAGGCAGATGACTGAAGTCTGCATTGTGTGTTAGCGTGCCCCTCCCCTTGTTTCATAGACGCAGGCTATGTTAAGTGAAAAACACTCCGCCCTTCAGATAGGATGTTAAATGGAGGAGAGTCACTACCTTTGCACGTTATGAACCCACTGCACTATTTGTATAAGAGTAAGGGGACACCCCGGTGTAGTACGTAGTCCACCTGCACACCCCAGTAAATCTGCAAGAATCTTCAATATTGAAGGAGACAGCTACCATAAGAAGAAAAACCCATAACCCTCATCCATGACATACAAGCAAAAGTGAGAATGTAGCCACTTACAACCAGTGCAATAGCGATGGCCTTTGCTCCCCCTGGACCTAATCCATGATGTTTCATAACAAGCTCTGTGTCTCCTATGTGACGAAGGAAGTACGAGACCGGAATCACGCCATTGATTCGACACGCCTCCTTGTACGTGGTGCGACCTGAAGGATCATAATCCTCACGTGCCTCTAAATAGATATAAAATGGGGGAGAAGAGTATTAAGAGCAGTCAGGATGCAACTTTTCTGGTATAACAAATTAAATTAAATTTATATGTATTATATATCCTGCATCAAAAATCCATTGGTTTTTGATTGGCTGAGAGCTCTTCGGGTGACCAGAACTATTGCAACCATTTTAAGGTTGCTCTAAAAAAGTACTATTTGTGAGAACTATTAGGGAGTTTAAAATTTAGCGAGCATACAGGATTTAAAATGCCTCCAACGGGCAACTCCTGCGGTGTCACGGCGCTAATTACGCCGTGCAATCTACGCTGAGCAGCTGAAGGATGTAAATATGTTTGAAACACTGTTCGTTAAACGTTCAAGACACTGTAAAATATGGTAATCGTTAACGTTAGAGTTGGATGAATTTGGGTTCATAAAAAAATCTGTTGGAAACCTCAAGACAGGAGCGATTATAAAGGTGAATTATTCTGCTGGATTATAAATTTTTGATGTAGGATATGAAACAAATATATCCTACCTTCTTTTTGAGGTATTGGTGACCCAATAGCACTCTTGGAGTCACCTCTTGCCCGTAGTTTTAACCAAAACCAGTGTATATATGTTTGTATACTATCTTTGAACTCGTTACATATTACAGTATTTTAGCCTTTCGAAAGCCAAAAGGGTATTATCTAAAATGCTGAAAAACAGAGTTATCGCTCTTCGTCTAGCTCTCAAGAGATGAAACCTAATAAAATGTATATTTCATTCGCCTTACAGAAACATTGTATCATCTTTTGCTTTTCTTCAAATGTTGTCACTAGCTTTAGTATATATATGATGGCTTAATCATCAATAATTATATTCGTCATAAGCACTTGGTTATATCATTAGACTACTGTGTGTTCTATCATATTCAGCCAGTATTTTCATGCAAATGTAACTGTAGTCATATTTAAATGCCATCCATGATCCTATGCATAAATCCTATAGCCCAGATAAGTGTCTAATAATTGAAACAAAGGTGACCAAATACCTCTAGACATGCCCTTTTTTCAAAGAAGAATTAAACAAAATCTGTATAACTGTAATCATGAGCAGGTGAGTTTTAAACTAAAATTTTGAACAGTATTCATACTATTCAGAAAGAACTCTAGCAGCTGATAAGCCTGGAATGAATTGCTCTGTACCTGCCTGCCCAAAAGCTGAATAAAATAAACAAGTAAGGAAAGTCAAATATTTATGTCTAAAGTGTTTGTATCAATATTTTTTGAAAAATGGTGCCTTTTCAATTCAATTCAATTCAATTCATTTATTTTTCAATCTTAACTTTATCCTTTTCCCTGCATACATTGTATGCAAATAATAATTATATCAATTTGTTATTAGTTAATTGTTATTGCAAATATTATTAGTCTTTAATATAACTACATGTTTCTACAGTGTACGTCAGCCTTTTGGCTATTTTGGTTTTATTTTTTTCTTTATATCTGAGAAATTACAGAAATGGAAATAATTTTACTAAAAATTGGTTAAGTCACTCAGGTTTACACTTCCAGTTACAGATTGATTTAGTAATAAATCTATTCTAATTGATTTTTGTTTTGTTTCGTTAGAAGTTAGAAAATGTTGTGATAAAAAAAAGAGATTTGCATAGACCATATTGTTAAAATATAAATACACTGAAGTTGTGAGATGGATTAAGAAGTTACAATGTACAAAGAATTAGAAAGTGAGACAGACAGAGAGATAGAAAAATATCACCCAGAGAAGAACGATAGGGGGGGGGGGGGAGAATAATATAACCTACTATCAGAACTTTCTATGTGAAACTACTTTTAACACCCGTAAATATGAAAATGTAATTATTATAGCTGATTTCACATGAAAAGAAACAAAAAATTCATAATTCAAGATATTCATTCTATTCCTATGATAATCAGAGTATTAAAAATGTATTATTTTCTAGTCCTGAATCCTGATCTTTCCAAGACAAAGTTTAAGATGGCGGTCTCCTGCATTTTTAGTTTTTTATCATTTGATTTACTATTTGATTGATCTATATTATGATATGATTACCGGTATATGATGTTCCTACTTTGCATATTACTCATTATCATATTGAAATATGCAGAAACAAAAGCAAACAAACAAACAAAGAGGAGAAGGTTCTGTTTATTTGCTTCAATATTTTTCAAAGACATACAAATACTTCATGTCCGGTCTCAATCCCCAACACAACTATATGACACATTTTGATTGTGTACAACAGGGATTCAAATCAATTTTTTTCTTTTGTTAAGGTATGTATGTATGTATGTATAATATGTACTTTGAATAATCCTCTCAATGTAATAGTAAACTTCAATTCACCAATTTTATCAAGTGGTGTAAATAAATACACATATTGGATGGTGAATTCAAGGGCTGCCCACTAGCTTTAGATCTACCTTTCCTGCTGATTAATTCCTACAAACTTTGGTTAGAATCCAGCCACAGGTTTTCAAGAAGAAGAAAACATGCAATTACTGACGCTGAGGAACTTTGGGGGCACTGCCCCCAGGCTCCCCTTGATCACCCTTGCCTAAGACTGGATTTTAATCCAGCCATGCATTTTTGAGAAGAAGTTGAAAAAGTAAAAAGTTTACGGACAACAGACAAACATCGATCGCAATGGCTCATTTGAGCCTTGGGCTCAAGTGAACTAAAAATATCTATCAAACATGAGCTATAGTAAGAATCATGAAAATTAAGTGCAATGTCAGCTTACTTTCCTACTTGTTATTATCAAGCATTATCAAGCTTTGAGATATTGATATATCTGCATAAAGCCCATTGCTATATTACATTTAAGAAAGGATGCAAAGAATTGCATTTTATGCATTTAGTTTCCATATCAGATTTATTACATGGTATAATTAGTTTTCCTTTCACCGCCACAGACAAAATCAGAAGAGGGAAAAAAAGCCACACACCATGCTAAGTTACTTCGTTAGCGTACATAATGAAGGAGAAAGGAGTGGAACATTAATTATCTTCATGAAAGTTAGTGTTCAGATAAGTAAACAGATAATAGGTCTATACTTCCACTGATACAATTTACAAAGAAAGCTAGCCATCTCTAGCTAAAATAACTTCCATAAAAAAATGGTTGTTACTTTACTGAAAATATGTAAACACTACCGTATATTCCTCTGTTTACTCTCCGCTCCCCCTCTTATTTACCAGGAGCACCGATAAATTTTGATATTCAATTTTTCTCGAAAGTAGAAGTGTTTTAGGGGCTAAATTTTCTAGTGCTTATATATCCACAGGGGCATCCAAATATATCAAAATTGTAAAGGATTACTATTCATCCAATTTTCAAAATTTCCCAAAACTTTGCATTACCTTTAAAAGCTTTTTTAAAATCAAAAGTACATGGCAAAATTTGCTTTGATTTGCAACCAAAACTCATAGAAATATGCTTTAGTTTAAATGTTTTTTCTCACTACTTCTGGATAATATCTAAATAATACATATGTTTTACATGTTTAATTTAGTATCACTTTAATATGTTGCACTAATATTTTACCTTCACATGTAGTACTACTCCCACCTTCACTGTGACTATTTATATTTATATTATGTTGTCTACGTCTAAAACTTCTCTTTTTTCTGCTAGCTGGTACAGTGTATACATACAGATTAATGAGGTTAGTATGTAGATATTGTACACTCTAATAATGTTTGTACTAGCTACACAAAATAAACCAGTGATAGTTTCCAAAACGAGCCAGTTAAAGAAAAAATAAAGAAGATAATTAAGATGAAATATTTTCACTATAATTTGATAAGAAAACAAAAAGTTTCCCCAAATCATAACTATTCAGCATGAAATATTTTTGTGTAAATTTAAATCTTCTTTAATATCTTCTTTCCCTCATGAATACAAGAGTAT
>JARBES010000124.1:25445619-25456481 GCA_030265145.1 Strongylocentrotus pallidus
CCTTTAAAATGTTATTCTAACCCCTCCCCCCCCCCCCCAAAAAAAAAAAAAAAAAACAAGACCACAAATAGAATACAGAATGGTAATAAACATAAATGCGTGAAGTTGTTTATACAACCTTTGTAGAATATTGCATAGAACGTTTCCTACCTGGCTACAACAATAAGAAATTTGACAGCGGGCACGGAAGAATTATCATATTTGCATCCAACATTTCTTTTTTCTAGCGCATTATAACAAAAATAATCAACAACACATACTGCAAATTGGATTGACGTTATCATTTCCGTTCTTATATCGATTGATTATCAAACCTTAAAGTATATTTAGAAGGTGAAATGAAGCTTAATTATATAAGTTAAAGCGTATTATTAGACATGAGTTTACATAGAGAATGCCACGGTCATGTGAAGCGCTTAATCTACAAGTCCAGTAACCTAGATAGATAGAGAGATCGATGGCCTGTGTACGTAGGGTCGCAAAGTATGACATTTCGTTTGCCAGCCTTAACCAGCCTTCACAGTGATTCAATTACATTGCTGGCATGTCGTGTGTACACATTATAAGACAATGATTGTGGTTGACATGACACATCTCCCTCTTCAGTGGTGTAGATATTTGGGTGAGCACTTGCCCCCCCCCCCCCCAAAAAAAAGGGGGGGGATGATAAAAACGAAAAAACGATAAATGAGAGAAAGAGAGAGCAAATAGGGGGGGGGGGGTGAACGTGAACAAGAAAATGATACGACCTCCTTCCCACAATCGGCAAATCGGATGACTTGTTAGTTCATCTAGCATATATACCCTAGAAGGCCAGCGCCCCTTCCTATGTCACTTCAAAACCTTGATCCAAGTTACGCCCTATTCAATTTACTTCCACGCTACCAAAGTCTTCAACCTACCCAAAATCACATCACCAAACATAGAGCTGGGGGTAGGGAGCGAAGAGTGATTGGATCAATAAATATGTAGATTAAATTCAAGTACGTAAATGACCTTGATGTCAAACGAGAACAAATCTTACGGATCTTTGACCACGGCTCCATCTGGAATGCCAAACAGGCAGTGAGGAATATTATAGATTTCTTTCCGCAAATGCAAGGGAATTAACCATGTAAACAGAATAACTCTCAAGTGTAAACAATCTGGGTTTTTTTCTATCCAAATTATCAAACAGCCCCCCCCCCCCCCCCGACACCAATACAGCTCTTTTAAAGGTACTATGTCCGTTTGCAGGCCCAAAAATGAAAAGGTTAAATTCCAACGGCACTTGAAAGACAATACTAATTCAGAACTTTCCTGCCAAGGAAAGGGTTTGAAAATGGCCTTTAGTGGGAAAAATAAAGACCATTATAGTCGAATCGACACAGAAAATCAGACTATTACTTACCCTTTTACCGAATGGTCGTACGTTCTGTGCTGCACAAAGATTAATTCAGTTTACTTTTGGCCATTACATGAAATGAGCTGTAGCTCATTTCATGTATGTTATTACCAAAGAAAAAAAGATGTCAGTCAGTCAGTCACTGAATAGTGTTTGACAGTGAAGTCTAGATGGTAAACGGGTTTCCTTGAATAATTTGAATACTAGGACACTACTAATGTGTAACTTTCACAGATACATATTCATAATTTCTGCAAAGTTCTACAGAATTTGATGTTGGCTGCAAAAGGGACATAGTATCTTTAGAAGAAAGGAAAAAAATGTGCCTTTGGCCACTGCCAAAGGCACAGTTTTTGTTGTTGAATGAATTTGATTATGAAGCCTACACTGTGCTCGGTTAGTAGGCAAAACCTGGGTATAACTTAAATAATTTAAAGATTTTGGTGACTATCATGTGTCCCACTTTGGTGTGACACATTTAAATTTTTATATGGCCTCATATAATGGCCTCATTTCATTTTAATATGGCCTTATATATATTTTAGTGCTATATTTGAAGCACTAAAATATATGAGACCATATTAAACTGAAAAAGGTAAATAGTGAATAAATAATTGTGCAAAGTAAATATAAAATTGCTTGACATTAAAGTAAGAAACTAAAAGTTAATGGATTTATAATATCTTGCAGTAAATTAAGAGTGTCGTATTGCTAAAGGTGAAATGAACATTACAATTTCTTGCTTCACAGATCATCTATTTTATAGTTGAACAAGAAAAATAATAAATACTAACACAGGGAAACAAAATCCATGATAAAATGGAACTCCCCTTGTACAAAAAAGCACAAAGAACAGTTTATTTCAAATTTTAATTGATAATTTTCCTTTCTACCGATTGTACCCCACTTTACGATTTTAACACACAATACATCATAAAAAATGATCGCCTAAAATTCATGCACTTTGATGCAAAAAGACTGTAGACTCTCAGCCTGGAGATGAAAATTGTTGATAATATTCTACACGCACGGTTGGTTGAATTCATTTAATCTCCAAATCTTCACTTTTCTAATACTTGTATATGAATTGTATTTGTGATAACAATCAGTCTTGCAAAAACATTGGTACACTGTTAGTATATAAATGGGGGCTTTGAAAAGCTACACTAGGCAATTACTTCTCTAAATAAATTATTTTTCTCCCCCAAACTTTCAAATTCTACAAAAAAAGGCAAACGATATTTTATCTTTGTCTTTGAATGAATAATCCTTAAGCTGGCGAGATTATATCTAGTGGAGCATGGGGCATAAAGAGGATTACATTTTTGATTGTTCGGCTGATAAATGAAAATAAAAGAAATGCTAAAACTCTGATCAGCATTGTAAATACTTATCCTATTTAAGTCAAAAGAAATAAGGGGGGGTCACTTTGAGCCCTAGCTGAAGGCTTACAAAAGCAAACATAGCCTCCTTGTCACTGTACTTCAAGACAAAATATGTCATATTTTTCTTCCTTTCCTTCTCTGACTCCTCTTCTTATGGGACACAAAGTGAACCACCTATACCATTACATCTTTTTGTTAGTTAGTCTTTGAGTTGCTCATCACATCTTGAAATTGATCGATGTCACAATCTGAAATGTAACTAACTATGAAAATATATTATACAAATCAGTATAAAAACTGGTGGTACTATAAGGAAAGATTTGGAATTGATGGCTATTAAAGGGATCAAATTCAGAGACAGAAGGGCTTTAACTCACCCACTGTAATACACAGTCAGTGCCCTTCCAACTGGGAACACACAAACTTATTCATTGAAAGATGGGATTAATATGTAATAAATAGACACAGGGAAACTTGAATTTAATATTTTTTTCATTCTTCATGTTCTAACCATTTAAGTATATTGACAGATAACATTAGGAAAAAAGAAATATTGTAATTATAGAGAGAATATACTAATCCATAGGATTTCTAACTATTAATGTGATTTAATCTCAAGCTGGTTCTCATGACCAGAGCACGATATGTCCAGTTCCTACAATATTATACAAATATTGACTGCTTTGAGGGGCACGATTAAAACTATAGCCCACGTTAATCTCAACACTGTACTGTGCCACGAGATGAAGTTGAGACGCGTAGTATAATCTATAGCTTTTATACTCTTATTAGTTTATTACCTCTATACTAGTTTTAACCATGACCTAAAAAATTCGGCAGTCAATATTTGTTTCATATACCGCATGCAACTCGTGGATTCTCAAAACGGGACATTCTAACAAAATATCCTGTTCAGAATGTATTTGTATTTGTAAAAATTTACCAATCTAAAAGAAATGTGTGTATCCTATCCACTGCGTGCATCAATTGTTAATTTCATGAGCATCTATCACTTCCTTGCATTGTGTGTGCAAGTAGAGCCGAGCCTGGTCAATATTTTGTATTTATAAAATAGCTCTAGTATTTTAAGCATCGTGATTGGTCAAAACGTGTCACATGACATGCAACTTTTTTGTGCAGTCTGCACGAAGTGCGAAAAAAGCGCAGCGAAAAGTATCATTGCACGCTCCAGCGCAGCGTTCGCGTAGGGCAAGTAGCAAGGTCTTATCTTTTCATTTTCTAGAACCAAATATATCTAAGTCTAACTCTCGTAGACTCTAACGTTAGATCTAGACTTTTTTTTGCTTTGATTTTCATGTGTCGCTATTTTATTTAAAAAATAACGCACTTGACCCTGTTGTGCTTAATGTAAATGCAGTGCACGCTCGGTATCTTTAGATGGTGCGCACTTTGAACTCACCGCAAGCGGCTCGTGCACAGAAGAGTTAAAGCCAGTTGGAATAATAGAGAAATGATAATGCACATTTCATAAACCAATATCACCACATAATGTAACTGTGTAATCGGTTATCAAAAAACTTTCATAAAACCAAATTCACAAACAATTATTACAATGGCTCTGGTATGGCTCTACAGAGTCTACTCATTACAGTAAACTGTACATAATTCTATTGTTAGTTGTCACAACACATGTGTAAGTTAAAAAACATTACGAACCTCAAGAAAAATTGCTTGAATATGCTGCCAATAGTTAGCAAAATTAGAATGTACACTATAGTTTACCAACCTAATGCTTTGTAAATGAGTGTTATAAATATATGGTTTCATTACATATCTGTATATTGTTCAATGAACTCAATGGTTCAGAAATACAATTGTAAGAGGTGTTCCTGACATTGCAACAATTTATCCAGACAGAAACAGAAAGCTCTTGACAAGATAAAGAAAAGTTAAATTCAACTAGATGGAACTTCGACTGCGCGCAGTCGAAAATGATGCCTCCGTCATAGAGCAATTTTACATACCAAAACAGAAGAAATTTTTCGAATTCAAGTCGATTGTAATCCATTAACAGGTTCTCAGAAGATCGTGATTACAAGCAATTTCTCATATACATATATGACCCTTTGATCTTTGACCTCATGACCCTAAAATCTACTCAGTTCATTAGCTCTGCAACATGTCCTGAGCTAAATAGTAATCCATCTGTCAGTTCTAATGAGAATGCGTTCACAAGCTAGTTTTGCATAGATAATGAGCCCATGACCTTTGACTTTATGAACCAAGAATCTACTCAGTTCATTGGCTCTGCAAGTAACATACATGAGTACATGACCTAAGTTTAGTAGGAATCCATCAATCGGTTCTTGAGATAACGCGATCACGAGCTGTTTTTGCATACATAATGAGCCCTGTGGCCTTTGACCTTTGACCTCGTGACCCCAAAATCTAATCAGTTCATTGGCTCTGCAAGATACATACATGACCAAAGTTTGGCAGGAATCCATCAATCGGTTCTTCAGATAACGTGATCACGAGAACGGGACGTACGTACGTACATACAGACGTAAGGACGGACGGACGGACAACCCGAAAACATAATGCCTCCGGCTACTTCGTAACGGAGGCATAAAAAGTAGAACCTGTATGGTATAAACATAGCCTTTAATCAATACGTTTCAAATCAGGTTTGCTTGACGTCAAGTTAAATACAAATATCAAATTCGGTCAATTCCATAAGTGTTGGCTAATCATCTGTTATTGAAGAAGAAAAAAAAATTGCATCAAAACTGTATCTACCTGTTTCTTTTTAATGCTGAAAAAAATATTGCTGAACAAAAGTGCTTGAATTATAGACACTCATACAACTCAAAAGAATCCATCACAAAATTAGAAAACTAATGACTATTTCTCAATGTAGTAGTAATAATATATAATATGACATTACCACCCTGTTCCTATTGTTTCCATAAATAAAGAGATGGAATTGAGAGCACACTAACCGTTAACAAAAAAAACATCTACAAAAGGAATTATTAGCCAAAACATATCCTGATGAACATTTGAGCGAGCACATACAGCACATCACATAAGAGACTTTTTCAACCCTGTGAAATATATATATTCTAGTTCTCTCTACCGTGTTAATAATAGAACATTTTAGCACAAAATAAACTACATATGCCGTATGGTAAAGTAGAACTATATCAAATTTAAATTTCTATAAATCTAGCACT
Source organism: Strongylocentrotus pallidus (assembly GCA_030265145.1). Taxonomy (NCBI): domain Eukaryota; kingdom Metazoa; phylum Echinodermata; class Echinoidea; order Camarodonta; family Strongylocentrotidae; genus Strongylocentrotus; species Strongylocentrotus pallidus. The sequence goes on from JARBES010000124.1 coordinate 25,451,586, forward strand.
TATGCTAGTGTGAAATCAAGAAGTGTTACCGTATATATATATCAATGTATAGAATTATTATATTATCACAATTAAATTTAACACAAACAAAAGTCAGAATACATATATAATCATATTATAAATCAACCTTAAAAAAAAACTGCATAGTTGACTAATTATTTCAAAATTGAAAAATGCAGGGCACCCGCAATCTTCAGCCAGAGCTTGAATGTGATGACACCCTCAGGAAAGCAACCTATTTGGGTGACCAAACTACCATATATATATATAACAGCCACATAATAAAGGAAATCCTTTTTTTTAAAGGCATAACATGAAATGCATTAAGCTTGAATATTATGTAAATGAATGTCTTTTGTGAAAACTTGTTGTTTATGTTCTTGTTTATGTATGTGCATGTGCAAGTTCGTGTGTTAGTGCTTACGTGTGCCTGAATATATGTAAATGTCAAAGTTTTGTGAAATGTAGAATTGGAGCGCTTATTAAATTATAACTAGCATGCTGACTAGTATGCTGATGATAAGCTACACTTCATAGCAATCTTGAAAGAATATGAAGAAATACATGATTTAGCAATATTTCAAAAGAATATATTTTATATTATATTTAGAATCTACAAAACTAAATAAGCTCATCTACCTCTTTCTATAAAAATATATGATTTTCTTAAGTAAATTATTCATACCCTTACTAAGTATTGTAAGTTTTGTAACGTGAAAAGTTAATTTTTCCCGATCTAACTTTCTTAAGAATGTGACATATTAAAGCTTACATCTAAATGTATTCAACCAAAGCCCTAATTCAACCAGTCCACCTTTTATTCTTGAGTTACAAAAAAATTATTAAAAAAATTAAATGTTTACAATGGGTATGAATAATTGAGTTGTTAACTGTATGGTTCATGTATACATGTATGTTATGTGTGCCAACAAATTAATTGTGGCATTCCACTATTTGTCCCACTGGTTGACCATACTACTACAAAGAGTTCAAATGTACTAGCTATATATAACGCAATTATTATAATGCCAGTTTAGTTCAAAAACAAAGAATACATTGTTTTTGCAGATAAAGGCATTAAGGCATACAGCAAATATGTTTACCTATGGAAGTAAGACCTGTATAGAAAAGTATAATGGGGGTTTGTATACCCAATCGAGAAGGTGGCCATCTTTACTACGCCTTCTTGACTTTCTCAAGGCACGATGCTACTACAGCTGTCCAGCCGGTTTGATGGCTGTAAAGAGAATGCACAGAATATGTAAAGATGAATATTATGATCACTGAAAGAAATAATCACACAGCAATAGCAGCGGTATAAGAAATAATAATAGACATGATGGAAGTGGTATTTTATTAGTAATGGTGATAGTAGCAATAGTGGTGGTGGAGGTAATACAGCAGTGACAGTACAATAGATATTTTTCAAAATGATACTTATTTCTCATCACTCTCATCATCACCAAATAAAAACTATTAATATTGCTAGCTTTAACCTACAAACTTCATTTTCATTAGAATTATTCCAGGTGTTTGTAAATAGTTTTTTTTCCCTATTGAACTGAAAGGCAATCGTGCATCATTTCATCCTAAAAGTCATATAGCACCTTACTGAAATTCAAACAATGTGCAGAATAATTAAGATATTTCAAGCCTGATCAATCTGAGCCCTACCTTGCACCAACACCACGTCCCGTATCGCCATGGAAATACTCATAGAACAGAACCAGATCCTTCCAGTTTGGATCATCCTTATAGAGATCACTACTCCCATGGCACGGCCTCTTCCCACTCTCATCCGGTAAGAAAAGGTTGACGATGCGGGATGATATCTCCTTAGCAACATCCTTGAGACGCATCATGTTTCCTGATCCTGTGGGACACTCCACCTTGAAGGTCTCTCCGTAGAAGAAGTCATAGCGCTCCAAGGATTCAATGATCAGGTAGTTCACTGAGAACATTAAGATATGGAAACATGATTGATTCATCAAGGATTCAATGATCAGGTAGTTCACTGAGAACATTAAGTGACAGATATGGAAACATGATTGATTCATCAAGGATTTCAATGATCAGGTAGTTCACTGAGAACATTAGGTGACAGATATGGAAACATGATTGATTCATCAAGGATTTCAATGATTTTAATATACAGACAGATGATTGTAATTGTCAAAATGCCTCCCAGTAGATGTCATAGCATTTCAGGGCCTTAGTAATTTGTTGATTTACAAGAAGCAAAACAGTCAAGAAAGATATGTCCATCAGCCAAACAATGTTTACAATGATTTGATATGATTTTCACAAGAAATGAATCTGATTTGAATAGGGTAATGAAGCCTCTCTGTAGGAAAGGCCATTGAGTTCCAAGGCCTCAATGATTAGGTAATGATTTTACTAAGAATAACATGGAGAAAGATTTCTTTGAAATCATTGATATTCCTCTACAATGAAAAGATCATAAAATAAAGAAAGGATTACAATTATTGCAGGTTTATGAGTAGAAAAAAGGATTAATTTTAAAGAAGTCATAGCATTACAGAACTTAAATCATCTGGTACAGTAGTTCACTGAGAAATAGCATTTAAAGAGAGATTTGTAACAAACTGTGATCATTCAACTACAAAGTGGTAAAGGCTGTAGTAGAAATGATTATGGTTATCATAAAACTGCTAAAGTAAAGGCATTCAAAAGAGAGAAAATGGGCATTCCAGAGCTTCAATGATCCAGTTGTTAGCTGAGAAGCAAGATTTTGTACAGATTGTACTAGAATTGACTGTATTACTATAATGGTAAGTAGGGTAATTCTTTTCACAGTAGTACATACTACAAACATTCACTAAACTGATTTAGGGAATGATTCAAAGCAACCAAAAATCTATATAACCATCTATCAATCATATAATTTAGTGACATTTTACCTTTGAGAAGGTAAAGCAAAAACTTTTCCAGAATATATAATATCATTACCACAAAGCCAGATGGGTCCCCTCCAGTTGCTATTCCCACCAAATAGATAAGTATTAGACTCTCCTGGAACATAGTCTACTCGATACTCTTCCCCTTCAACATGGAACTGGAATGGTTGACTAGCATGGATCTTGGACAATGATCGGATCCCATATGGTGATAGGAACTCCTCCTCATCCAGCATGTATTTGAGTACTTTCTTCAGGTTCTTGCGTGAGGGGATTCCTAGGAGGTGACGCCCCTTGCCAGTGTCTTCCCGCGTCATGTAGGCAAGCTTCACAAATATAGAGTTAGAGAGAGAAAGAAAGATGAAAATATGTTTAATAACAATCTTTATTTAACAATCAATTCATGGAAAGTTCCACAGATAATACGAGATATGAATTTGTCACTGAAGACGAATGAGGTGGTCTGGAGGTTTTTTTAAGAATCTCATATGGAGAGATGAAGAGGGAGAGAGAGAGAGAGAGAGAGAGAGAGAGAGAGATGGCAGTAGATAGATAAAGAAAAGGAGAGAGGGAGATGGGGTAAAGTCATGTAAAAAATACATGAGCTGGACAGAAGGATAAAAGAGGAATCAGAATGCATGCACTTAGAAGGAGAGAGGATAGTAAAGAAACATAATAGGGTGAAATAAGAATACAAAGGGAAGAGCTGGAGAAAATTAAGGAACATCCAAAGACTAAAAGAGGGATAACGAGAGCCAAAATCTGGAAAGGGAGAGGGTGAGAGAGTAGAGAGAGTAGAGAAAGAGAGAGGCAGAGACAGAGGGAGACAGAGCAAGAGAAGAAGAGGGAGGCAGAGCAAGTGAGGGAGAGGGAGACAGAGAGAGGGAGAGGGTGAAAGAATAGACAGAGAGAAAGAGATGCAGAGACAGAGCAAGAGAAGGAGAGGGGAAGAGAAACAGAGCAAGAGAGAAGAGAAAGAGAGAGAGAGAGATGCAATGGAGAACGATGCATTCAATATTTCCAGCATATATAGAATAAATAGAATATTTACTTTACAGTGCGTCCAAGTAAAAACGAAAACGAGAATTATCAATGTTATATTACAATTATAATTAACAAATGACACATATTTGTAAAGCTTACACCCTCCTCTTTTGATGCAACTCATATGATGCATATTTCACGCATGAGTGATTAAAAGCAATTTGAAGAGAGGAAACCAAAAAGTCATTTGGCGGACGGTATCTGAATTTCAAAGAGAAAATCACATTTCTAGAAAGTTCATTTTCTGCCCTTTCATATGACAACTCAATGAGGAAAAATGAGCCAGGAATAACAAATTTCTGTTTGTTTAAAGTAATGCCTGCATTTCCATAATTTGATTAAACAAATTCGTTTTCACTGGCTGCCTGCTGTAACAACAAACAGAGTTGATAAAAGACTTGACTCCGTTTCCTTGACGATCAGTCATGCACTAAAAAGACGAAAGACGAAAGACATGACCTTGAAAATGTTACTGTCACGTCTTATGACAATGACCTATGACTGTGCCAAAATTGAAAGAAATGGACAGTACTTATCTTGTACACAACAAAGTGCGGAGAAAGAAATAAAAATAAAGAACAAGAAATTTAATTCGTCATTGAAACGAATTAGGTGGTCTGTTATTCAATCTGAATAACTGGTTGACTATAAACATCTTTGAAGGAGAGTAGAATCATATAAATATAAAGGACGAATTGATGTTGCAGTATACATTGATAATCATGATGTTGGTGATAGGGATGATGACGATTGTAATTTAAGTATCCTGTTCATGTGATGTAGTCAACTGACAGACTATAATGTATATTCAGTTAGAGGGTGAACTCATGCCTTTTATTATATACCCTCCTCACATGTTAAAGGGATAGTTGAGTTCTTGTTTCAGACCGCAAATGCCTTCAAAGTGCATGGTTATTGCTCTTATTCTTATTTA
>JARBES010000124.1:25503347-25514581 GCA_030265145.1 Strongylocentrotus pallidus
CAGATGGCCTGATCGGCCCAGATGGCCTGATCATGATCAGTTTGATTGGAAGCCTATATACGGAAGGCGGCTCTAAATCGATTGACTCCTGTAAAGTGGAGCAATTGAAATGCTTGAATATCATCTTGTACTAAAATCATAGAGATGACATCCCGGATCCGAATGCACTACTAATGGTGAGGGGGGAATTAAATATACTAAATCTTGCACAGTAGCACTTCGCAGGGACAAGTAAGCAAACTCTGAACTCGAAAACAGGAGTCTGGAAAGACAGAGCCCGAAAACATCAGTAAAAGATCACAGATTGACAAGATTGAAGAGCGCCATCTAAACGCAAACAACAACAACAATCTGCCACAAACTTTTGAAACATGTGAGAGGGAAATATGATACGGTACTCCCTTAATTATATTTTAACAGAAATTTATTTTTCCATCTGTAAACAAATTATTGTACTAATAAAAAAAAAGGTTCGATGTTAACTTTTCTAATCTTTAGCAAGTGTCTCATTTGAATTAAATAATTATTCAGACCATGATTTACATCATTAAATATAGTGACCTGCCAGTGTCACAAATAAGGTATAAAAATATGCTCATCTGACCGTTATTAAATGCCTAAAACCCCTGAGCTTCCGGGGGCTCCGCACCCTGGACCCCACGCCAATTTACGCTCCGCTAGCTTGGTTCGCTACGTTCTACCTGATCGTAAAAACTTTAGCCCCCCCCCCCCCCTCAATGATTGTTCCATAGAAGAGGAAACATAATTTCATAGATCAAAAGAACAAACTAGCTGTTGACACGAAGAAAAAAAAGTGGGATTGGTTGATGGACAGTTATAGTAAACTAAAGAGGAGAGTGAAATGAACAAAATCAACAAACAATCGGGTTTACAGGAAAATCTTATTATTGTCGCACAACACGTACATTTTCCGTGTATCCTATAGTCACCGAGCTATATTTTGTACTACAAACCCCAGGCTAGTATTCTGAAATCCCTCTTAGTTTTTTTCTCAGTAAACCCCTCCATTTCTATAGCTTTAACTTTTTTTAAAGCATAATATACAGCTAATATAATGTTCGCTTATACTTTTGCTTATGTAAAACAATTGATTATTTGTAAAATTCATTATATTTTAATTGATTTCTGTGATCGATTTCTTGTCAAATTGTTCATAATGATTATTGTCTTGTTGAAAATGAAGATAAAACTGAAACCGAAACGTACTGTGGAGTCCGGGGCTGGGGCACACTTTTTCTCAAGCAAATTTCATGATCTATAGTATCAAATGCCTTTGAATAATCAAGAAATATACCGATTTTGTGCATCTTTTTATACATTGCTTGCGAAATCTTAACTATAAAGTAATCACAATGTAGGGGTCTAAAAGTGGTATATTTGTAGGTGCCCCCTTTTTTTATCCAGAAAGTGCCTTTTCATGGCCAGGTAGAGATAAGACTGACATGATGACAAATGATTGAAAGTTGCGATTTTAAAATGGATTCGTAGCCTATGGTCTCCTCTGTCGTTGTCTCTCTGTCTTCCAGTTCTTCAGTATATACCCTTTTTTCCTTTAATTTGAAGTATTCGACCAGCTTCCAAAATTCTTTTCATAAATGAACTGCAATTCTTGATGTTAATGAACTTAGCTATGTAAATAAACACTGTTAGAAAATCATTATGCGATCAAATAGCTCAACTACAATACATTGGTCTGTATTTAACTGGAAGCTCCATCCTGCTTGCCGCCCACTACGAGTAACGTGTACAAAATGTATTTCTATAATCATATTTTATAACTGGGGGTTTTTTGGGTTTTCCCCCTAAAAAAAAATAATACCCCCCCCCCCCCCCCCTACCGAGCGAAATATCGGTCGGCGCGATTTACACATGATTTGTGGGGGCAGAAGAAAAAAAGTTCTTTCACTACCCCCATATTAGATGAAATAAAAAATACCGATGGGGTTTTATTGGCACGATCTCATGCCATTGAGCGTAACGAGCCAGCTTTAGGGGAAATTTGAGAAAATTTGCTATCAGTCGCTTTAAATATTATTAGGGGCGCTTAATTATTAGGGAAGCTATAAGAAATCTACTGTTTTGGGGGAGTTGAGGGGTGATAACAACATCTTGTCATAGGACATAATGGTTATCATGTCTCAGTCTTATTGCATTTTGCTTGCTTGCTAGGTGCCTTGTCTGTTCCAGAAATTGGCGATCAAGCTTTCCATCTACTTTTATCTCTGGTTCTTAATGTGATATTGCTTATGTTGCCAGTCAGCCCAATGAACTTGTCCATGTATTAATAATTGTATTTGATGCGCTGTCTCCCTTTGCTTCTCTTTCCCTCAAATTTTCCAAGAAAGAGAGAGAGAGAGAGAGAGAGAGAGAGAGAGAGAGGGGGGGGGTTGAAGTCTGGGACAAAGTGACGGAAGTCTGGGACGGACTTGTGGTCCCAATTCGGAAAGTATGGGACCGTCTCCTTTAATTTTGTTTGTACACAGGCCTATAGTTCCTCTCAAGCATACTGTATGTCGTATAACTGCACACATAATTATAGCTTTCGGTCTCGCGGGCCTTTTGTCAATTGGTCCGTATTATATTTGGTATATAATTTATTCAGAACAAGAAATAGATCAAGTTGTTCACTTTCAATATTGGTTTTAACTTTTATGCATTTCACTTCCTAAATGATACAAGTGTTGTCTGGTAGAATGTGTCTGTTGTTTTGGGAGAGAATTATTCAGCATACAATTCGACTATAATTGCTGAAAGTCGAGCCACCTGCGGTGCAAACTCTTTACTTCTGGAAAACCCACGCAGGGAAACCAAACGCATTAAAGAGCTTTTCAGGTGAAAGGTCTTTCACTGAAACCGTGCAGACATGCGAATAGCGGTGTTCACATTCTTTCGAGATTTGTGAACTTATTATAAAATTATAATTGGTCATGAAGGTTTTATGTCAAGAATGAAAAATGGAGATTATTGAGACTACACAGGAATGGATGAGAAGAAGAAAAAAGAACTACACTGTATTTCTGCTCCGTCTAAGAATAATAACTTCCAAATGATCTAAAGAATAATCTTATATTGTGCGAATATCACATATTAATATAATAATGCAGTGATTAATGCTATATAACTGCGTAGCAATAATATTGTAGTATATACAGTGAACTCATTCATCATGACTTTATGTCCGAAATATTGATATGTCATATTTTAATTTATTTTGTTTGTTTGAATAATGATTGAGTATTTTGTTGTCATTTATTGTCAGAGAATGATTACAAAATGGTTAACATTAAGTATAATAGTCTTATTATTTATGTGTGTGATCCCTGTCGTTGTTTTACTATCCACGAATTCGTCCAGGAACTGATGTTATTTCACCGATGGCTGAACTTGGAGTCGGAAAAATCAGTGGGTGTTCCATAAATTAACCTTACGAACTTCACATACAAGGAGGATACCAGCCACTGAGTTCATGTCAACTCTTATTTTCCTTATCTCATCGACAATTCCGTAATTTGTCACGCTGAAGTTTCTTTCTCTTGTTTTACTCGAAATCGCCACAAAATCAAAAGAACGACTCGCAAATGAAATTCAAGAACGAATTATGAATAAGATTATTGAAAACAGAAAAATTGAAGGAAAATAAAAAAGATCCCTTTTACAGTATGACTAACGATATCTGTTTTAAGAGACAAAATGTCACTTTGTTTAGTTATCAATCATGAAGAAAGAGAGAGAGAGAGAGAAAGAGAGAAAGAGAGAGAGTGAGGGGGAGACAGTGAGAGAAAAATGACAAAGACAATAATTTTGATTATGATAAAATTGTAGTCTTAAAGAGATGTTAGACGAGAAAACGGACAAAAGCTGCTTATAAATTGTCTAATAATTATCGTTTAGACATAACAATAACTTGAAGGCTTGTTAATTAAAAAAAAAAAATATTCAGCTCATCAGGAACAACAGCAGGAGTTAATTATCGTTTACCCCTCCCCCCCCCCCATGACAAATCGACGAACATTTGCCATATATTTTCCATTTATAAAAAGTACTCTTTCATACATTATCGTTCCTATCATAATTCGTGAATACTTTTGTAAAAAATGTATATTCTCTTTGGATGAAACTCCTGTTGTGCTATTCACAACAAAAAACATCTCAACATTATACTCGTTGGTTGGAATCCAGAAGTAGGTGATATAGCGTGATTATAATGTATAGAGCTAAAGAAAACGAACAGGTAATTTCTGCCAAAATGTTTGAAATCTATATTAGGCGAAGTCTATCCCTCAACTCATTGATACATCTGATATTTTAATCATATGCTCAAAATAAATGTCTGACTGTTTAAAAATAAAGATTTCTGGTCATGCGATTGCAATATGAAAGAAACTATGTGGAAACGATTGGAAGGGTTGAAAATGTATAGCACAGAAGTATTTGTGCAAACTGTGAGGTTTTGGAAATTGGAAGCGCCACATACACTGAACATAGAAATGTGTATGGGCCTACACAAACATGTGGCATGAAAGATGTGAACCACAACTTTTAGCTGTTATAGATGTAATATTTCGAATATGAGGGCAATGGAAGAGTAATCCTTTTTAGTGGATGTTTTTTCTTTCTATGATGCTCTTCTACACACTAACACAAAAATAAAGAAAAAGCTTACAAACAAAGCTTTTAGTACATAATATACGAAAATCAATGACTATACCTTTAAAGTTGCCCTGCGCGCGGAAGATTTATTTTCTTGTGTATGATCGGGGTCAAAATGTTGACATTTCGGATGAAAACGACTTGTCTGAATCTAAACACACTGATGAAAGTACTAGTATGCCGAATGCCGAAGGTTTTCAATTCGTGCTAAAAGCGGAGTAAGGACGTGTGTTTCGTTGTCACACAGAATAGATCAGAGTAGCTCTCTTTTTATGACTTTGTAAAATAATGCAGTACATCGTTCAAATAATACGGGAAAATATAACACGCAACTGCAACTCCATTCATATAATTGTATTGAAATATTAAACTATTTTCACTTTTTCAATTTTTGGACTTAACAACAATCACACATTTTCACTTCATTTTTATGATTTATGCACACTTTAGAGCAATGTAACGAACTTTACAGTACTATGAACTGTAGTCGATGAAAGCGCCATCTTCTTATTTCGTTATTTGCTCGTTCAAAATATTAATGTCATGCTGATTAGAATTACATTGTGAGTTTAAAAAAAAAAATACTAGAGAGAGAAAGACAGAGAGAGAGAGAGAGAGAGAGAGACCGACCATTTCGGTGTAATTGAAAACATCGAAGATATTTTCGTTTTAGGGTTACAAGGATACGTAACGCCCGGGAACAATAATACACGAGATATGGGAAATGGAATGATCTATCGGTTGGTTATGAAAATGATGTTCACATTCAAATTACATTCAAAGAAGTTCTCACAATTAATATATCTTTAGACAGATCGTTCTCGATTCTATCAATATTATTTGACTTTACTCGAGCTATTGTTTTAAGAACTTATTAATAGCATGTTGAACTGCATAATTAGCTATCACTATATAGATCGTTCATTGAGCCGTCGAAAATAGGGACTTTTAGATTTGCGTGGACTGCTACGTGTGACGTCCACGTTGTCGCGGTGCAAATCTAAAAGTCCCTATAATTAATCATACCGTGCATTACCTGTGGCAAGAGCACCACTGGCACTAAATACTAACGTGCGGGAGAGAAACTTTCATCAAAATAATACGAGAGCTCAAAATCAACAGGCGCACGAGAATGGCAGTGCCAATCAGTAATCTTTTACGGAGGCTAAACGATGACACATCTTCACTCGTGCAAGCGAACACTTGATTTCACGAGACTCCAGGATTTATAAATACATGTACATAAAGCTTGCAAGCTTTCCTCATAGTAAGTTACTAGAGGTGGACGTCGTTCCCCTAGCTCCAAATCTCTGAGAACGTTTTGGGTGTGATGTTAACAAAATCCGGCGGGAAAGCGGTGGCCGTATCTTGTCGTCTGCGGCGTTGACTAATCGGTTCTGATATTTCAAACGAAAACTTCTCTTCCACAAATCAGTGAATATTACCCTCGCTTGCGGAATACCGTTCCGTACTTCGTCAGGCTTTGTCAAGAGTGTGTGTGTATTGAGAAGAGTAGTCATGGCTTGTGGACTGGATCAAAGTTGGGGAGTTATGAGCTGTTTTGGGTCGCTGCTCACCGTGATTTTGTTGGAGGTTTCATTGTTTACCACAGGGGTTACTTCTGTTTCCATGTTCCCCATAGATCCCTCCATCTCAGAGAGCCCTGAAGCAGCGATCATAGAAACGATGGTAAGATTGTTATTACCTGCTTAAAGCCTCCATCCTTCTAAAAGGATTTTATTTGTGATAACTATATTCATCAGATGGCTTTCACTTGGTAGTAATCTAGGACTTGATCTGTATATTACATGTATGTTTTATTTTCCACTGTCATGCAGTTTTCTTTCGTAGACTTTACATCATGAACAGTGTTCGGCATGTCCCTGCTCGGTATATGTATTGGATATGCATCAATTCAGAAAATACGACCGAGGTACGTAATCCGAACATGATTTCTATAGGATGTATAATCGGGTATTGAAATTGAGTCGATTCGAATTGATTTTTCGAAATTAATTGCGATCGTGTTAGAATTCTATTGTGATCATATTGATAATTACGATATTGCTTTTTATTTTCGTGTATACTTTCTCTTTACAGCGTGTATGATTGTGTATTATGCTCCTTATCATGTTTATCAATATCAGTGGCAGAAAAAGAACAAGGAGAGTAGGACATGTTTATACAAAACGTGAAAATAGATCTCTCTTGCCGAAGTTTGTTCTGATATGTTTTGTCACCATGACAGTTGTCTCAGATTTGATTCATTTTTGGAAAGGGAAATATTGACATATATGGATGCGATCAGGACTATTGTGAAAATATACATTACGAGTGATGACATTTTAGTAATATTTTTTCATCGTTATTATCCACTGAGGGTTGAGTGTGCCTGTGCAGTCTTTCTGGGTGTTTCTGAAAATGTATGAACATATATAATTTGCGCAAAAGGAAGTTTACGATTCGACGAAGTAGTGAAATGAAGTGAAGTGATTATTTGAATGTCCTAGGACTACATTATTTTGTCAGTTGGTAAATTGCTCTGACCTAGATATTCATCTAAACATTACTGAAGAAGGTGATTATGAACTAACTCGGGACCCTTTACTGTATAAACTCCAGAAACTAAGAAAATTCAATAATGCACCATGCTTGTTCTTGAGATGTCCGAAATCACAGGCTGAATCCTGTCAAATTCACTTTCAAGAAAAGTTCCGCTTTTGTCATATTCAATAGAAAAACCACAAGATGAGCTAGAAGATAAGATGCAGTGAATGAGTGTGTATCGGACCATGCATCAGCAACCATGCATGCACAGATCAGAGAAGATCCTCTCTCACGCTGAGGGTCAATACTAATGGCTTGTTTTGACTGTTAAAATGAAATTTCATTACAATTAAAACTGTTTCATTTACCTCCATCGGCCATTAGATTATATGAATAGATATCTGATAGCTATAACACGAAGAAATGGAAGCTAAGACGAACTTATTTTCAATCTTGAATACCATGAATACGTAGGGAGAGGCTAATCGAGCGCTTATGCGGAGGAGGTAGAGATAATGCAAAAAAATAAATTAACATAGGTTTACACACTGACATCAGCAATTATTCAAAAATGAAAGAGACCCCAATGTGGCCTAATTATACTTTCCTGGAGTTTCTAGTATTTATACCAGACCTATGTAATATACAGAGGCGGCGCTCCCGGGATGGGCAGGGGGGCAATAAGTGTCCATATTCCTTTCTTATAATTGCCTTTTTTAGGAACGAGAAGTGCCCCTTTTCACTTTTGTTAAGTTCTCCCTTCACCTCTGATAATTGCCCTTTTCAAATCTGATAGGTGACCCTTTTACTTCGTTAGAAGTGACCCTTTCCCTTTTAATAACTACCCATTCTTAACTCAGATAAGCGCACCTTTTATTTTCATATGTGCCCCTTTTCCTTTCGAATAAGTGCCCCTTTTCTTTATGATAAGTGCCCCCATTAAAAATAAGCTCCTTCCAGGCCCCTTTTCACCTAAGTGTCCCTTTTCATTCTCATAAGTGCCCCTTTTCATATCTGGTAAATGACTCTCTTCAGGTACGAGAAGTTACTCCTTTTCACTTCAGATAAGTGCCCCAAAATTTTGATGGGTGCCCTTTTTCCGTCGACAAATGGCCATTTCCTATTCTCATTTTAAGTGCCCTTTTTCATCACTGGTGAGTGCCTCATTTTGGTGTAAGAATTAAGAAGTGCCCCATTTTCACCTCTGATCAATACCCTTTGTACTTTGACATGTGATCCTTTTCTTTTCTAATAAGTGTACTATTCCTTTCGATAAGTGTCCCCTTTTCCTCTCATCCTTAAACGTGCCCCTTATTTAAAGGGACTTGGTAACATTGTTCATATGAGTGAACATGGTGCTAAGGTAATGACTTCAATGCCTGATTTACAATTAAAGAAAATCTGAAAGTTTGAGTGAAAAAATCCTATTATTAATGATAAAATTGGGAAAAACTGATCTGATTGATTCCTTAATTCTCCCGAGTATATTATTAGTAGAAGTGTCGTAGTCTTGATATTCAAAGGTCGTGGTTCAATCCCCGACACGGCACTAATGATCTTTGGCAAGGCATTAATCTACATTTGCCACTCCATACCCAAGAGATAAACGGGGACCTGGTAGGATGACGAAATCATTTGTGATAAAAATTGCCTATGTCCTCACGTTGACCATATGGTAGGAATACTCCTCAGGGAGTGGAGATGATGCATATTGTGAGTCAATGAATCTGATGACCAGGGTAATAATATTTGTAAGGCGCTTAGAGACGATATATAAGTCCAAATTATTATTATTATTATTACAATTTAATTACATTTTAGGTGAATGTTAATCGTCACAAAGTAATGAATTGGCTCTATACCGTATACCATTTCAGACATTTAAGTGTTGAGAGATTTTGTTTAAAACCTGTCTTATGTCTTATTTTCATGGAAAAACGGTTGGAAAAGTTCAAAAATGGTTGGGAGAATTTACTGTTAGACCATGTTTACCGAGTCACTTTAAAGCGACTAAGAGCAATTTCCCCTTTATAGATGATATAATTATGTAACTTATCATAGGTCTTTTCAGTCTTCCGTTAGTAGAATGTGTTTATAACCCCATCAGGATCGGGTTTTTCCTCTTTATAAGATGAAATTTTTGGCACTCCGACCTCACAAATCTTACAATTTTTCATCGCTCGCTCGCCAATGAATATTTGAGCAATATCTTGTATGATGTATGAAAGGAAACAAATATTGCAATCATCCCTGATAACGTAATCACAAGGAAGGGGTATTTATACCAATGTCTAAAAAATGGTATATATTAGCTTTGCGATTTCTCTTTGTAGGTGCCCTTTTTTCCAGAAAGTGCCCTTTTTTGTTGGTGCCCACCCCCACTTTGGAAGTCACTCCATCGCCCCTGAATATACAGTGATGCAATATGTTTTAAAGGGGAATGAGGAAAGTGGCACTTTAGAAACAGATGGTTGAGATCAAAATAGAGACATGTGCGATTTTAAGCCTGTTAGATATTAGACAGGCTTGATTGCTGAAGTGAAACGCATACTAGTAGTGTTTGTACACTGATTGTTTAATTAAGCAGGTTATTCCTATGGTAGATGTGAACTAAATTGACATATCTCCATTTACAAGGGCTGAGGAGAGACCTTCTATTTCCACAAAACTGTACATCAACACTTTGAACATTCTGGTTTCAACACTATAATTAAAGGTGGAATCTAGCGTGTTAAAAGCGTTGGTCTGAAAATTTGAAATAGTGGTCACTCCTCGGCCCTTTTAATTTCACTTTTGTTTAGCTACGCCACTTAGATGTGCTAAATCGGTTATTCATTATTATTACAGTACTGCTTCAAGTTCAGTTCCTGGATTAAATTAATTAATGCAGCCTACAAAAACTGTCAAACTGTTAACCTATTCAAAACTAGTCTTAAGACACATTGCTTACGCTGATTAATTAACTCTGTTCACTTTGATATAATATATGTATTGTAATTTGTAGGTTTATTTGCAATTTCTTGTTTTGTTTAATATGTAATTGTTTATCAGTCTATTTTGTTTGTTATAGCGCTTAGAGACTTCGGTGGTAAGCGCTTTATAAGTAACGTTTTTATTAATATTATTATTATTATTATTTTATTAATCAGAGGCATATCAGTTTATCATAAGGTAAACATATTCTAATTCGGTCATTGCTTATCAGAACTCGACCCATGGAATCCTCGAACTCATATCCGACCCCGTTCCGCTCAAGGTCGAAGTCTTTCGGACACTCACCAACAGAGGGCCAAGGTAAGTTGCAGAAAATTCCCGTTTGAGTACCCCATATTGCTTTGTAAAGATTCGGGGAAATAAAAATGCGAAATTTATTGTATACAGATCGTGATTCTACTTCTTTTCTAGTTGAAGCCTCAGACTATTCAGTTAGTTTATAAATAATTATGTTCAAAACTTTTTTCGTGACAGCGCGCATGGGAGGTTGATTTTTATTGTATCTACACGTATTTCTTTATTGGTTATGGTAAATTGTCTTTATCCAATTGAAATTTCAATTATTCTAAACAAGATTAATTGTAATGATACAATTTTTAAACCGAATGAAACATATTTGTATCTATTCAACTCATTCTTTTTCAGGTATTTACCTATCATTTGATCAGCATCAGTGATGGCATTTTTTTTCCCTAATTCAATTAAATATTATTGTTATTAACTCTATTATTGATTACACTTGTTCTCCCTATAGAAGAGACTTTCGGTTTGCCGTAGCCGATCCACCAGGGACTACCAACTACTCCATCAACGTTATTATCTACAAGTCATTCCCGTTCAGGAACCCAGTAAGTTTAGCAACCATATGTGACCACATATGGCTCCGTTTAGTCTCATTTCACAACGCCCCCTATCGTCAGAGCATGGTCAGAATCAACAGCCTAACATGTTAGCCTATGGACGTTTTTTTTTTTTAATCGTTAAAAATTCATTTTTTGTTTAAACGAAAAGCACATCCACCC
>JARBES010000124.1:26745815-26757064 GCA_030265145.1 Strongylocentrotus pallidus
CATACGCTGCAATATCAAGAATTTTTCATGAAAAAATAGTGCTCCACTTGCAAGCATAGCACTTGAAATTACTAGTACGTTTAGTTCATGAATTTGCTCAGATAATACTCATTATCTCAAGGCCTTTTTTCTAGGTGATGATTGTGGTTATCTTTTAACCCAAGCACCATGAAGGAAGTATTTGATTGTCGGCTAGTTGCAGAAGACCTAGGGCTTTATATTCTACTTCGGGGACTACGTTGTGTAGGTTACTTACGACTGATGCATTACAGTCTTGGTCTTGCATGGTCTAAAACTTGAGTCTATTATTTACATTCAAGACCATTGTATTATATGGTGTACATGCAAGTATATAAATTCTTTCAGTATGATTTGCCCTTATGGGATTCCTTTCAGTGATTCTATGCAATGTCCAAAGGTATAAGGGGGTTTCTTTTGGCAAGAAAATGAAACCCATCTGTCCTCTACAGTCTGGGTCATTATTCAAAATTGGTTTTTGGTGCCAATATTTTTGCCACATAAACCACCTCATGTACTAATTTGCTGCTTGTATTGGGCTGTACTACTTGGTACATGCTTGGGGTGTCATTTCACCTATCACTAACAAAAATAATATCAACTCCATACCTAGTTTTGCAAAGAGTTCAATGGCTCCCTTGTCTCCACTGATGGGTCCTCGTATGTAGTAATGCTCATGGAGCTCCAGGAAGGGCAGATAAGGCATCACTCGACCATAGAAGGGGGAGTGACCACTGATCGCTTGACCACTGGACAACTACAAAGACACAGAACATCAAAGAGGGGTATGTCATGAATAATTACTTGAAACAAACCTTGTAATAAACATGTAGATTGGAAAATGACAAGGAGGAACAGGTATTTATGTTAGCTTGAACTGAAAGGGGGGTAAACGTCCTAGGATCAAAGGGACTATCTTGTACGCCTGATACTGTCCTTCGTGGCTGACGACATCCTGGTTAGCCATCAGGTTATCTAGGTCTATCAGTTTCTTAAAGCTTGCATGGTGCCATTATGGCCAACAGCACAGGGACATCCCTTAAATGATTAAACCAATTACCCCTCAAAATAAACTACTCAGGAAGCTATTGTCTTTAGGGTAATCCTAGAAGGGTGCATAATTGTATGTGTCTGAGTTGTTAGTAATGTAAAGGCAGATGTCCAAGTATCAAAGGAAAATATTTCATGTATACCTGATACTGTCCTTTGTGACTGACGACATCTCGGTTTGCCATCAGGTTAGCTAGGACAGACAGCTTCTTGAAGCTCTGTGCCAAGATGGCCGACACCAATTATCCCTCAAACAAACTATTGCAAAGCTTTTGTCTTTAGGATAATTCCTAGGAGGGTTACATGGTTGGAAGTGTCCAAGTTGTTAGTAATGTCCAAGAATCAAAGGAAAATATTTCATGTATACCTGGTATTGTCCTTTGTGACTGACGACATCTTGGTTAGCCATCAGGTTAGCTAGGACCGACAGCTTCTTGAAGCTCTGTGCCAAGATGGCCGACACCGCAGAGGACAATCCAAACGCACTGCACTCCTCCAGGGTGAAGACATAGTTGGCTCGGTCGACGAGTCTTGACTGGCGATGAAGGAGTCTGGCTTGGAGTTTGGCATCTGATTCTCTCCATAGTTCCATTCTAGTTGATAAAGCAGGCACATTATCCCTCTTTAAATAAGTTTCCTTCAATCAAATGTACCACTCTAAATGTTAACAAAAATTGGTGAACCTTCCAGCAATATGGAAGCTCATAGATAAAATGTGTGCATGAGCAGATAAATGTAATTTTCTAACCTTAAGCCTAACCCTTACCCTAACCCTAGCCCTAAAAATGAATCATTTAACTCACTCGAATGCAGACCTTCTAACCTTAAGCCTAACCCTAGCCCAAACAACAAATAATAAAACTCCCTTGAAAGCAGATTTTTTAAAAACCCTAACCCTACAATGTTAATCCTATAAACCCTAAGCCTAATAATGAATTGTTAAACTCGCTCTAATGCTATCTTTTTAACCTTAAGCAGAACCCTAACCTTAACCCTAGCCCAAACAATGAATAATAGAACTCCCTTGAAAGCTGCTTTTTTAAACCTTAACCCTACAATATAAATCCTAAATCTAAGCCTAATAATGAAATATTAAACTCACTCGAATGCTACCTTTCTAACCTTAAGCTTGAGCCTAGGCTTTATAGTTAACCCTTACCCTAGCCCCCATAATAAATCCAATAACTCACTTGAATGCAGCCTGCCTGAGCATGGTGATCAGTCTAGGGTAGGGGTTTGGTGGGAGATGGTCTCCATTGATCAGATCCATGAGATAGCCTCGCCAAACTTGATCCATCCTTATATCTATCAGATACTACAAGGATGGGATTTGGATAATGCACAATAATAAGGCTACTGCCATGAGCTTCAATGTTGTCATCGTAAACATGTGACATAATAATTAATTGACATCTAAAATACAACAATACTCAAAATAATAAACTTTTAACCTATTTACCTGTACTTTTAATTTACCTTCTCTTCTTATGCTCAACTTTCTTCTTTTTTGTCCCAATCTACTGCATTTTCTCTTTAACCTTAGATTTCTTTGCTAAAATGCAAAGAAACGTATTCACATATATTAAAACTACCTGTATTTTGTTCTTGGTGTTTTCAGCACAAGCTTTGCTTCACAGATTATATCCTCTCTCTATGTTCTGTACTCATTACTAAATTAAAACAAAAATAACTTTAAAACAAAAATGTAAAAAATGTTGTAATTAATGTTGATTAGAAATTGAAATTCAATCAAATAATTAATCGACTAACACATACACTTTCATAATGACTGAGACAAGCTGCACCAATTGAATGCAATGTTTGCTAAACTTCCTCTATTGGAGACATTGAAGGCTAGGTACTGTACTTACCTGCATCAGCACTCCTTCAGTTGCCATGACAACAGGATGCATACTGGACTGAACAGACCACTCCACATTTACAACTACAGTAAAAAAATAAACACGAGTGATACGGTTGGCATTCCATACTTGCTCTTCTTACACTAAGCATACATTTAAAACAACAGGATGAAAATATAATGGTGTGTCCAATATGTCGATCTCCACCTGTATTCAGATAACTGATGTAGTGGTGGCATTCCTTGTACATGTATTTCAATCCTAGTGGAAGGTACAAGATCAACAATACAAATACTTTAATATATATATACCTAACATATTCCTTATAAAACAGGAATGAAATGTTTCTTCATTGCATATATATATTCTTCTCCTTTATTTCAATTGTGAGGAAAAGTAAACAGTTGATACTACTATAGAAACACTCTCCTTATTAATTCCTCATAAAAGGGCTTGAAATTAATCTCTGTTATGTATTTCTTCCTTGTATTTCAATTAAACAGAAAATTAAATATTGATAGAAGAAAAACTCTTCTGAAACATTCCCTATTAGTCAAACTCAGGAATATGTGTACATCTGAATCATGGCAAAGATTGAAATAATGAATATCCATTAAGAGACTTGGTGAATATTTTCAAGGAAATATTGGTAATGTACTCACATAGATTCCTCTGTTGACTGATGGAGTTAGCCTCTACACCATGCTTCAGGATGACTGGTGGTTTACGTGGCACAACCTTTGTTCCCTGATCATAAAAGTACAAATGAGACACAGACTTCAGCATTTACTGATGATGATGGTGATGGTAGTGATGATGGCGATGATGATGATGATGATGATGATGATGATGGTGATGATGGTGGTGATGATGGTGGTGATGATGGTGGTGATGATTGTGGTGATTGTGATGATGGTGATGATGATGATGATGATGATGATGATGGTGATGGTGATGATGATGATGGTGATGATGATGGTGATGATGATGGTGATGATGATGATGATGGTGATGATGATGATGGTGATGATGATGATGATGGTGATGATGATGATGATGGTGATGATGATAATGATGATGATGATGATGGTGATTATGATGGTGATGATGATGGTGATGATGATGGTGGTGATGATGATGATGATGATGGTGATGATGGTGGTGATGATGGTGGTGATGATGATTGTGGTGATTGTGATGATGGTGATGATGATGGTGATGATGATGATGATGATGGTGATAATGATGGTGATGATGGTGACAATGATGGTGATGATGGTGGTGGTGATGATGATGGTGATAATGATGATGATGATGATGGTGATAATGATAGTGATAATGATGATGATGATGATGGTGATAATGATGGTGATGATGGTGACGATGATGATGATGGTGATGATACAGAAGATGATGATGAAGATAATGATGGCGATAATGATGATGATGATATTGATTTTTTCATAATATTTATATATTGATGCTAAATTTCACTCTTGCTTCATATATCTCATCTCTCTCTCTCTTCAGTCTCTCTTTCATATCACTACTTTTCTCTATTAAATCCATATCTCGGACACATGCTGGTTCCCAAATACTATTCTCTACCTTCTTCTTGTTGTTATCTTCATGAGGCACGCTCTTCTCTCTAGTCTGAGGGCGGGGCACGCTGTCTGGATACTTCTCTCTGTAATCAGAGAGCAATTTCTGGAAAGCACACATCAATACAAAATCATCACTTAAATTCTTGAGATAATAAGTATCAGACAAAAATAAAAAAAGTATGTCTAGTGTGATTTAAAGCCCCTCTGCACTAGTTTGGCCAGGAGAGATTAGACCTCCCTTCATGCACTGACAGGTGGTTAACTCATCAAACCAGCTCTCAATTAACATAAGAAAAAGGGGACCAATGGACACCGATTAGGCATTGTTTGCTATATAGAGGGCGCAAGTAGCTATAAGTAGTGCAGTGGGGCTTTAAGGTAGCTTAGTGGAATGTGGTAGCATAAAAAAGATGCATCCAGAATGCAAAAGTTGCAATACTTAGTGATATTTGCTATATAGTTCTTTTCTGGATATACATGTATCTGAATGAAAGCTCAGGTAACATCAGAACTAATCAAGAAAGTACATGTATTTATCAGCTCCTACATGATTCTACCTCTGTGTGATAAAATTATATTTTTCAACAATTATGCAATTTGCGTTTCAGACATGTCAGTTCATGTCACTGCATTTCGCAGTCACACAGTCATCCTTTTCAACTTCAATGCTAACTTTTTTTATAAATATTATAAAATCTGTATGAAAATGTATGTAAATCATGCCAAAGATGACCACACCCCCAAAAGAAATACAAGCACACTTGTTTCATATATGTTGAACTCTTCCATTACTACAATTGCAAACGATTTTAACTTCTACCCCCCCCAACCTTACATACCGTAAGTTAAACAGATCGAGGCAAAACTTTTACTATATTAAAAAGGTGAAATTATGTTTTATTGTTGCTTTTATGCCATATATCTACAAGGATTTTGATATGACAGCAACATCAGTATTAGATGTAATCAGGATTGGGACCTATACTAGTCTTGACTGTACCTTGATGTTGAGATGTTTGAGGTAGGCCAGGGCATCTTCATTTAGACCAAGTTGGATGGACAGACAAATGAGGTCCAGTTCCACCAACTGGACAACAGTCTAGTACACATGCATAAACAAAAATAAAATAAAGTCATCATTTCTAGATCTCGACCCCTAGAAGATGTGATGAGCTAATGAAATAAAAATCAACATACACTGTAAAAAATAAAAGAAATATTTTTCAAGCAAATATATTTAGAAAATGTTTTTACCAGCATTCTAGAGTTTTTATTTTTTTCTTAACATTAGCAAATCATTGAGAACCATAATTTGCATAGAGAAATTAGAATTTGGAGCCTTATGAGCATTTTTTAATTTAAAGTATGTTAAAAAACCCTATGCAGAGCATTTAGTTTGCAATATAACAGGTAGAATTTTACTTTTGAAAATACAAGTAGGACAAAAGATGATGTGATATAGATTTTGTTTTAATTACTCCTCTATATTTATGATTTTAGGGTTTTCTCATCCCAAGGTACTCTTACTGTAAATGAATATTAATGTTTTTTTTTAATCATCTCTTTAAAAACCTAAACATTGATTAAACAAATCAACTACTTTCACACCTTTCTTAAAATGTTAACAGAACCTTCAAAGTTCTTGAATTAATACTTATAATAAAATGTGTATATCTCACCTGAACCTCTAGTGGAATGATTGTGACCTTTGACCCTTTGTCATCTCTCTGTACTCTGGTCATTCTATCTAGTTTGAGCTTGAGGAAGTTATATGCTGCTACCTGATCGGAGCATCTCTCATGTCTGATAAAATATGACAACAATTAGGCAGTTATGATATTTCCTAGGCAAAGCACAAATTTCAAAATCAAAATACACTTGAGCAACCTACACTTTGCACATGCATACATCAATAGAGGTATTCTTTCTCCTGACAAACAATACATATTTCATAGACCCCATGCAGGTTTACTGTTCTGCAAGAATTAAACAATACAAAGATAACATGATTATTGTTATAATGTAATGTTTAAAGCTTCCAACCTTGAATTTTGTGGGCAAGCTTTCATCCACTCCTGTGATTATTGTTGTTGTAGTCATTGTTGTTTTATTGTTTAATTGTTTTTAAAATGTATTTTAAAAATGAAATACATTGTTTCACTGTCATAACAAATAATAATGAAATATGGTTTACTCAGCAATAATAAATGGATAGTTTCTGGGCCAGTCCTAGGCAAATACTAACTAGATAATACATTTTACCAGAACTAGTCAACAGAAAACATCATGGACTACAGTGGTGGAATGTCCAAACATCAAGTAAAATAGATACTTAAACAGTCTGTTCCTGTATACCATTGGGGTAGGTAACAAGTACTCATCTTGGACTTGACTCCATGTACATGTGCATGCATTTATCTTTTTACTACATAAATCACCAAAGTGTAACAAAGTGGTTCACATGTTACCAGTTCTCGTAATTGTTATCATAATTGCTAAGATCCCTTTTAAAAAGCCAAACAAGAGCTTGGTCATTCACAATACTTACAATGTGGGATCCAGTACTCTAAGAAGACTCTTCTTGTACTGCATGAAGAGCTTTGTACCCATTTCTTGGTTATTGCTCTCCTGAAATTAATAAGAAAAGTCACATACTCATGAATAGCTGGTAGACAATGAATCTACATTGTCAACAATTGTAAGAGAGAACTGACAACAAATACCTCCCTCCTAAATCTACAATGAATCATTAGGACTGATACTTTAATAAATCATTAGTTACAATTTTTGTTCATTTTCTTTAAAAAAACACAATGTTAACTCCTTTTGTTTAATGTCAAAAGGTTTCTATACTTGCCACTTCAGTTACAGAGAAATAATGCACAATATCAGATACCGGTAGTTTTTGTTCAAATATCTCCTCCAGTGCAATAGCTAGGGCCAGGATTTATTCAGTAAAATAAAAACGAATGTGGTTTGGGCTGCGACCAGCTTTTAGGATGGGTCTAAGAATAGATATATAGTAATGGGCCCATATGTAAGTTATGAATTCATTTGGCATGTGAACTTGATCACAAAGCAATGAATTTGAGCATCTGTCATAGGATATTTTTGTCATATTTACTGCATGAAAGCCAAATTAGTACAGAAATGAAAAGATGTCACTGGAAACGTCTTTGAGGTTGCAGACTAATCTAACCTTTTGCCGAACATACAAGCGAAGCAATGCATTCAGAGAACACGCTACATGAAACTGACTAGCAGTACTGCGGAGGAAGCGATAGAGGTCAACCAACTCTTCGGTCTTATATTTGTTTCTAGTAGAAAGAAAGAAAAGCAAATGACACACACTGTATATATCGCATCGGGCCAAAAGTATATATTGACAAGAGTAGCATTTCAGGTGTTTCTGTCGAAAAAGAAAGTAGCAGATGATACAATGTTGGAATGCCTTTCATTAGTTTTAATGTATAGTTTTGAGAAAAAAAATTGCACAACTATTGTTCCTGTCTTAAAAATTAGATCATTATAATATTCTTAGATTATCCACAGTTCAGACCTTGACTTTAAAAATTTGTTCTTTCATCACAAGCAATGGAAAAATGACCCGTTTCGTTAAACTTTCACTTGCCATGCTGCAAGATTCTTCAGACCTATGTCATGGCTGCAGTATGACTGTGTGGTAAAACTTAGCTATCCTATACTATAGACCTAGATCATACAAAAAGCACTTCTTTCACTGTAACATATATAGCCAGCACTTTTGTTTGCTAATATCACAGCTGGGGAGAGGTAAAGTATACCGTCCCCAGTCTCCCCTAGACCTTCACTGCAGAGTGACAAGAAAATTGATGAAAATTGGTAAATAAATTCCATCAACATATCACAGGGAATGTCCAGGTTCTTACATTTTAGATTTGAATAGAGGAATCTGGGGGATCTCAATTTTGATAGATATCCTGGATTCGTATAATAAAGGGACACTTTATACAGTCTTAAATTCAGCTTTTTGCTGCCGGCAGTCATTTCATCTTTCAATGAAATCATGGAAAGTAGACTTACCTATCCATGAGTACTATGAGAAGCAGAATATTGACGATTGTAGAAGCGTCTCCTTTCAGAATATTCAACCTTGCTAAATCCCTTTCCCAGGAATTCCTTGCAAGAAAAATGAAAAAGAAAAGAAAAAAAATCACACCTCAGTAAACAATTCAACTATAACTATAGTGCAAATAAATATCGATCAGAAATATGATTCTCTTATTTGTGTATATTAATTAAAAAATATCTTAAGCAAATTAAATTGGTATTTGAGAAAAAAGACCTGTATCATTTTCCTGATACTAATTATCAAATTATTGATGGAGGAAATAATCAAAAATGTTCATGAATCTTAGGCAAAGTACAACAAATAGCATGAAATCAAATCATAAATGTTTTGGGAAGACTCTGTACAGAAAATAAATCACATCAAAATGAAACCTTCTACCACTATCTAATCTTAATTACCTCACTGGTTCTTTGATATCCTCGGCCATGGTAGTCAGAGAAGCAGGCTGCTTCTGAGTCGACTCCTCTCTCCTTCCTCTCCTTGTGCCGAAAGACTGGTTCCTGGTCTCGCCTCTACTTGGGCCCTCGTTTCTCGTCGTTGACCTTGTGGCTGCACGGCCAGTAGGGTCGTGGTAGCGTTTGAAGCCAGCGACGTATGATTCGGCATCTGCTTTTCGCAGGAAGATGGAGGAGAAGAGAGTCTCGTAAGGGTGCTCTGCAAAGCTGCTGAACCTGTATCAGAGCGAAATGTTAGAATCAGGGTTATAGGGACATATCAATATGAAAAAAGAACATTATTTTGAAATAAATCTTTTTATTAAAGGTAATGCAAAGTTATGGGAAGTTTTGAAAATTGGATGGATAGTAATTCTTTAAAAATTTGATATATTTGGATGCCCCTGTGGATATATTATACGCACTCAAACATTTAGCTCCTAGAACACTTCTGCTTTCGAGAAATTGAATAATAACAAGTACTTACTAGAACCAAAGAACTAATATTGAGTTTTATGGGTCCTACATGCTCCATCAAAGAGGAAAATGTAGAGTAATTAATTCTAAGAATATTTAAACGGGTATTGCATGATATGAACTTCAGAAAGAAAACTTCAGTGTGAAGAAAAGCTCCTAAAACTGTCAGCTGACATGGAAATGGATGATGTGGGAACTTATTACCTAGCCTCTTTTCACATAGCAAAAACATTAAATTTCCAATTGCTATAGATTAACTTCACATTCAAATAATTCGAGAACACTTAGAAATCAAATATTCTTACTGTTCAACTCCTGTATCCTTGTCTGTCTCAATGAAATGGAAGATGTATTTCTTGGATCCCTTTTTGTACTCTCTAGCTCCTTCATTCAATGCATATATAACCTGTAATGAGAGAGAGAGTATCAAATCGATTGCACAAGCTGAACCAGTTATATGACATTAACACCTTCTGATTAAAGAAAAGTCACAAGGTATGCAAACTGATATAATAAAGACCAAAACAAAATTGAGTTCTGTTTTTTTTTTTAAATAATAAAAAATAAAATAAAGTAAAATAAACATATTTAAAAAAACACATTAGAAAATAAAATACAAGATGAAATATATACATTTGAATAAATAAATAATTAATCAAATAAATAAATAAATAAAAAAACATGTTATTTAATTAATAAGTAAATATTCCAACAATTTAAAAAAAAATCCAACAAAACTATAAACTGCAAGTCTATCCAATAATTCTGAAAGTAAATGTGTAACTGCTCAGTAATAAGCAAAATATGCAAAGCATTCCATGAGAACAAAAGTCAAGATCAGCAGAATTTGTTTTCTCCTTATGTTTCTGGCTAGTAGCAGAGAACTTCAACATTTGAAACACTTACAGTATGTGGTTGACTAAAAGCCCCACTGCACTATACTTTTAGCTACTTGCGCCCTCTATATAGCAAACAATGCTAAAGCGGTGATGGTTGGTCCCCCATGATCCTCTTTTGCTTACCGGTATGTTAATTGAGAGCTAATTTGATGAGATAACCACCTGTCAGTGACCATGCACGGAGGTCTAATCTCTCCTGGCCAAACTAGTGCAGATAGCCTTTAAAGGGTTAATCTCACCTTCATGACCGGAGGATTACGCTTCTTGACGGCTTGTTCCACAGCAGCAAAGAAGGCATCTTTCTCCATCACGACTCTCTTCTTGTCCCATAGTGTGGGCTTGCCATTAGCAGCTGTCACAATACCTTTATGAGACGTATATAAATGTGATTTACACATTCATTAATCCTTTAAAGGTTTTGTTATTCTGCCTGTGAAATTTCATAGCATAAGTCAACAAATTTTGGTATTCATTGTTCTAATAAATAATTCATTCATACATAAACACTAAATAATTCTGCATTGTCTTAAAGACGCTCCGCTGCATTTTTCCCCATAAAATATGAAAATAACTTATATACCTGTACAAGACTTCATGAAAACTACATGCTGGTAGTCTAACCTGAATTCCTCATAGAAATATGAATCTCAAGTTTATGACACACTTTTCTTTGAACATTTTCTTGACACACTGTAGAGGTACTAGTTTAGTGGTTAGAGAGCATACATGCCAACATTTGAAAATCAGAAATCTGTACAAATTATGCTATTTTCAAAAAAAAGAGGAACAATCCT
>JARBES010000124.1:27033086-27044745 GCA_030265145.1 Strongylocentrotus pallidus
ACCCTAAAAAGAGCAGATCAGCACCCTCTGACAAATACGCATAGGTGGGTGAAAATCTGCATCCCAATTGCACTCTTATTTCTTAGTGTATGATCACAACATTATTTTAGTTTCGACGCTACCATTCTTAAATTGAAATAGAACCTTTTGAGCGTACTTGCAACGCATTTTTTTTAAAACTGAATGTACCTACCACCTACCCTCTATTATGAATAAAACTTGAATAAATAGATCTTACAAAAGGGTATCACCTATAATCAAGATTATCCCCCATTAATACAAAACCAACCAACCATTCATAAAAATAAACAATGATGGCCGGTGAGGGTGAAAATTGGTACACACAAACACACGCACACACATTCATTTTATTGAATAGATAGGCTTAGATGTGGTCGTGGTCGTGGCGGTGCTTGTGACATTACAGGCAGAAGGGTGTGTACAGACATTGATATGGAGGCTCTTACTATTTCTTTAAATGAAGTACAACATAACAATGGCATTAATGCAGGGGTTTGAAAGGGGTCGTAGCCTCTTCTTTCATTTCACCTTTCCCCTTTTCCACCTTTTTTTCTTTCTCTCTCTCGTTCTCTCTCGCTCTTCGTTTTGAAATTTAATTTGGGGACGTGTCCCTCAATCCTTGTCCCGTGGCTACGCCCCTGAATGTTTGTAAGACAAGATAGTGGCTTAATAAACGCAGCCTTACATTATATTCATAAATTAAAGTGAAAACGGTGTCAAACTGTGTTTTTTTTTTAACAAAGTTTTGTCAACTTAGTGGCACCTGACCCTGAAGTCTCAAATGTCTCAGAACCAATGCCAGAAATCATGTTGACCTCTTCTTGAAGATTTGACTGTTTTGATAATAACAATAATATTCAATTTTTCTGTACTTTTGTTGGAAAAACATAGTAATCCAGCACAATGTAGTGGCCATCACTCCGTCTTCCTTTTATAAGGGTGTCTTTATGATCGTAAATTTATATTTGTTGTTATTTTTTAATTAACAGGAAATAAATACAATACAATACACGACACGATTTCGTCTCTTTTTGCGTTGGAGAACTGAAGAGCAAAATAGCGATTTTCAATTGCACTTTGGCCGCTCGCGCAATTCCTCACTCGTTGCATTGTGGTCATGTGGCTTTGAGGTCGGCGGCTAATGAATACACTAATCGCTAGCTTTCGTCTGGTATTAAACTTGTTTTGATCGGTTGTGCATGTATATTGTTGTCGGAATTTACCCATTCACATAATAGAACTATACCTGCCCGATGAAGCCAGTGGCCCGTGATCCATGCACTCAACACTGTGAGGGAGTATAGTTGCGGACTTGAGGTTAACTTCTTTTATGAGACAAATCCAAGCAAACGTTTCTTTATGAAAATTCGATAATAGTCTCTATGTAAAATGCTGAAATAATATTGTCAATCGTTGCCCCGTGGTTACGCCCCTTAGTGTTCGTAAGACGAGACAGTAGTTTAAACGCTACCTTTAATACACTATATTTATAAAATAAAGTGAAAAGGGGGTCGAACTGTGTTTTTTAAAACAAAGTTTTATAAACATACTTGCACCTGACCCTGATATTATAAAAAGAAGTCTCAAATGTCTCAGAACCAATGCCAGGAATAATGTTGACCTCTTCTTGAAATGGTGATTGCAATGTGTGGAAACATATGATGTACACAAGAATGTAAAGGGAAGCTACTTTTAAAACCGAGAACTTGCTTTAATTTTGTTTTTTTAACTAAAGAACAAGTGTTAATCAAAATGATACGAGAAGATTAAAATTACTTTTTGTTCATCTATTTCATTTTATTTTAATCATATGCTGTCTTTCTGCTAAATATAGCTATTCGTATATCTTACGTTTAAATAATGCTAATAGACTCATCCCTACTTGTTATTGTTCCACAGATATAACAAAACATACCGATCAAATTGGTTCGTAAATAACTTTATTTTAGAGAAGAGAATTCACCAAATATTACAAGCATGAGGCTAATAGTTATGGTGAAGATTTAATCATACATAAAATGACATAAACTAACTTTAAGAAATACCATACATTCAGAGAATATATACTCAATAAAATTAAACAACAAAAGTTTTTAACCAAGACTTTTTAAAATTTAATTTGTGTTTAATTTGCGTTTAATTTGTGTAATGGTAAAAAAATTACCTAGGTATTATTTTGAGTGTACATTCATGAAAGAAAACATAGTTCATTAGACTACTGACAAATTTAGATATTAGAATCGGAAGATTAAAATAAAGAAGACTAACAGCTTGAAGGATAGGGTACTGACGGTTGTCATTAACGTGTTTAAACTGGGATAGGGACTGTCTGGATGGTACAAGGATCGTTGATTTGATTTCGAATATAAATCATTTTGTATTGTGAGGTTTTAGAATCATCCAAATAATAACAAATTAACTATTATAACAGGTATTTAGCTCACAATTTACAACAATACAAATCGCTATTACATAGATATTAGAATATGCAACTGACTGATCACTTGGGATTCAAATATGGTCCAGCGTTGATTAACTTATATATATGCATTGAAATTCTTGTGGGATTTTCTGATCCCCTAAACTATCCTAATATTATAAATAACTTTATTTTAGAGAAGAGAATTCACCAAATATTACAAGCATGAGGCTAATAGTTATGGTGAAGATTTAATCATACATAAAATGACATAAACTAACTTTAAGAAATACCATACATTCAGAGAATATATACTCAATAAAATTAAACAACAAAAGTTTTTAACCAAGACTTTTTAAAATTTAATTTGTGTTTAATTTGCGTTTAATTTGTGTAATGGTAAAAAAATTACCTAGGTATTATTTTGAGTGTACATTCATGAAAGAAAACATAGTTCATTAGACTACTGACAAATTTAGATATTAGAATCGGAAGATTAAAATAAAGAAGACTAACAGCTTGAAGGATAGGGTACTGACGGTTGTCATTAACGTGTTTAAACTGGGATAGGGACTGTCTGGATGGTACAAGGATCGTTGATTTGATTTCGAATATAAATCATTTTGTATTGTGAGGTTTTAGAATCATCCAAATAATAACAAATTAACTATTATAACAGGTATTTAGCTCACAATTTACAACAATACAAATCGCTATTACATAGATATTAGAATATGCAACTGACTGATCACTTGGGATTCAAATATGGTCCAGCGTTGATTAACTTATATATATGCATTGAAATTCTTGTGGGATTTTCTGATCCCCTAAACTATCCTAATAATATTGGGAAAAGCATTTATTTCAAAGATGATTTTTTGTTGTCTTTCTTCAAATCAAAATAAGGCCTCGTACGAGCTCAGCTTATGTTCAAAAGAGGAAAGGCTATATTATACGCTCTGAACACACACACTTATAATGTACACGTAATATAATTGAGTAAGCATCGCCATTCAAATTTGGCTCCATCTGAAAATAACATATACCGTAATATAATGATTAATTAAACAAGTGATGTAATATCACACTAGTGACTCATAGGAATTACCAACCACAGCGACCGGCGCGTCTTAGGTTACAAGCATAGGTCCTCAAATTAATTTGATTTCATTGAAATTTCAATATGCATGTACAAATTCAATTGAAATCAATTTGAATTATCTAAACACATTGAGAGTACAGGGTATTTGTAATATTTACAGTAGCGAGACAGCATGCAATAAACACATCATTTACATACAGAGCGAGCTGTCGTATGTCCGTGTTTATTTGCATGTGGACAGAAACTAAAGATAACACAATCATCGACGGACTAGGACTTTATTTGGGAAATTCTTAAGAACTTCTTATGTAATCAGCTAATAAATCCGTTCATTCGGCTTTGTATGATGGGATTATCCCTTTTTTTTAAATAAACAATTAAAAGCAATATTCACATATCGTTTTTTTTAGAGCCATTAGGCAATATTAAACTCGTATAATTATATACGGAGATAACGCCCTTCTCGCTCTTAACAGCTGATATGGTATCTAAACGAGTTTCTCCATAAATCACCACAAATGGCGCCTAATTAGTTTCTAAAACTACCCTTTAGAGCCCCACTGCACTACTTACAGCTAATTGCGCCCTCTATATAGCAAACAATTAATGCCTAATCGGTTACCTTTGGTCCCCATGATCCTCTTTTTCTTATGTTAATTGAGAGCTGATTTGACGAGATAACCAACGACCCGTGACCATGCAGGGAGGTCTAATCCCTCCCAGCCAAACTGGCGCAGAGGGGCTTCAAGTTACCCTTTGTCACTTTTGCATACGTTTTTGCTTAATTACATAGTCATAACATGTATGAGGAAAACGCAAATTGCGGTTGCCACAATGAATATGTTGTGGGTTAGTTTCTGTCCATCTCCAGGCGTTGTTGGCACAGGAGCAGGAGTTGTTGGCACAGGAGCAGGAGAGGTTGCAAGGGCTGTAAGAAAGATCAAAAGGATGAACATTATGTAATGGCGTTTCCAGGAATGATCAACATGGGGGCGTATTGTGAATTCAGATCATAACTTAGTACTCCCCTTACATATTAGCTTGGAAG
Source organism: Strongylocentrotus pallidus (assembly GCA_030265145.1). Lineage (NCBI taxonomy): Eukaryota > Metazoa > Echinodermata > Echinoidea > Camarodonta > Strongylocentrotidae > Strongylocentrotus > Strongylocentrotus pallidus. The sequence goes on from JARBES010000124.1 coordinate 27,037,677, forward strand.
AAAAATGTATTTCCTAATCATATACCGTCAGGGGATAGGGGATCCGGTATTTCCTCCGGCGACAAAGAGAACAAATAATGGTCTGGGTTGCGATTAGGTTTTAGGTTAAGTTTAGATTTTGGATAAGGGTAAGGGTAAGAAATACCAGGGTTGAAGTTATGAATTTAGTTCCTAGTATAGGGACTTGACTGCGGTGTAATTTTCGCAGGAGATTGTGTAGTACAAATTTGTCATTACTGCACTTTGGCAAATGAGAATATTATCTCTGAAACGAACAACAAAAATATGTATTACAAGCTAATTGTATTATGATAATGTATCACTATAAAATAAGAAACATTATAAATATGGTAATGTTCCATTAAAAGGCATGGCGAATTCCCATAAAGTTTTACTGAAGTTTGCAAACACTGCAAGTGTTTATTACGTGGTCCCGACAAGACTGTCGTTGGATCCGAAAGTTCCCTTGCTTCGATTTTTCCCGAAAGTATCTGTGATTATAAAGTAATTATGTCTTACATGTTTCACAGAGGGTCCCAGTATGATCGGCTGGACAGGTACATGTGTAGGCCGTTTCACCGAGAGCACCATTGCAGGTCGCACCGTTCTCACAAGAGTTCGCAACACATGGGCTGACAGCTAGGAGATACAACAAGCAAAGGTTAAAGAATATTTACATTCTTGTAAAGATGATAATATTAAATGGGAGCTTTCTCACTCTTTGTATGTCAGTATCAAAGAATATCATAGTAGAAAGTTCATCTTAAAAGCATCGCCGCCATATTCGAGATATAACGAGAACATTTTACCCTGTAAATACATGTACAAAGATCACTCAGGTTTAGTAGGCAATGGGATAAATCTATAAAACCATTAACCGACGTCTCACTGTCGCCTCTACGAATTTACACGATACAGACCGAGCTTCAAATCAAATTTGTTTCATAAAAGTGGTTTTGTACCAAGCTCAGTTATATTTACCTCAAGGTAGTATGATGATGATAATGATTATAATAATAATAATGATAATAATAATAATATTGATAATGATAATAATAGTAATATTAATTACAATAATAATAATAATAATAATAATAATAATAATAATAATGAAACATTTTTCTTCACGGGGAAGGCTCAACATTCAGCATCAAGGCTATTCTTTCTGAGGGCCTTGTAATTATTATTACAACAATAATTGCCAGGTACCCATTTAAACCCGGAGAGATTGGCAATAATGTAGATGAATGTCTTGCCATAGGACTTTAGCGCCGGTTTCGAGCCCTCAACCCTAGGATTAAGAGCCAAGTCAAATAAAGCACTACACCACGACAATTCCTCAAAGTCGACTGATATTAACCTGTGTTTATTTATAGCAACAGTAAAGTGCAAGCAAAGAGTAGACAAAAATTACCATATCGCAATAGGGAAAGCGTAATAGATACATGTATATTACTGCCTTTGTGTGTTTTGGAAACGAGCCGCAAAATTAACACACACAATGTATTTTATTACTCTAAAATAATTTTTTTTATAAATATTTATCGATCTTTACTATACCCATTGCCTTCTGGAACCGGGTGGCCCCTGTATTAAGCATATGGCAATGAATGAATTCAGTAGTCAACGGGTTAACACATTCGAATTACATATATTTCATAACAACAAACATACCTGTTTCACAGACAAGCCCAGTATATCCCAACGGACAGTCACACGTGTAATCATTCTCTTGGTTGATGCCGATACACGTTCCTCCATTGGTGCAGGGGTTCGAGTGACAAGCGACGGCTTTTCAAGATGATCAAGGAAACATAGATAATAAATGAAATGCAGTAACATCCATAAAATAGGCGGGTACATCAATAATAGTTTTAATGTCTTTATAATCTAACCGTTTTGGATTTATAAAATTAATTAATCGAGTTGACTTGTACTTTATTCAATAAGCGTACAAATTACAGTGATCAATTATTGATGAATCAAGGGTACATTTCAAATATTGTTTAAACATAATATCTAAATGCCCATACTAAAAACGAATTTTTATAAATATATTCCATGAATTATAAAAAGAAGGAAAATTGAAATTTTAATTGATTTTGAAACTATAAAGCATTCCATTAAACGTTACTTTCTTAGGGGGGGCGAAATGTTGGGCATGTTGATTAACATAGCCGGTCCCATAACTATGAACGATAATGGTCGCTCATAATGAAACGATGACCACATCATGATAATGGCGATTTTGTGAGCAATACTTATTGGATTTAGGCTAAATATCACAGCTTTTTATAGTTATAGTTATAATTATAGTTATGGGTATGGTCGACCCTATAGTACAAAGAAACTCTGAAAAGTGCATTGTATAAACCCCAAGAATGTATACACAATAAAGAAAGTCAAATATTCAAAACGAATTGTTTCAATAATTCTAAAATCCTCTTCCAACAAGGTAGACCTCTGACTTACATCGGGATTCCATATATTCAATATGCATTTACCCAAAGTTCTCTTTAATAATGATAGATTGATATTCGGTCTCATAGTGTTATGGTCACGTTGTCAAACTATTGTTTTTTAATTTGAATTTATTAACAACAACACATTGTTATTGGGAATGTTTCTTAAGCATTACTTTTAATTGTACCTTCATCACATGTAGATCCCTTGAAGCCAGTATCGCCACATGCGCACGAAAATGCTGTGTTTTGCTCAACATTCGTACACGCTCCTCCATTTAAGCAGGGAGTCGAATCACATGGGTTATCTAAAGATTAAAGAACACAAATAAACTTTTATTGAGCCAAAATGATGGTTCGGGAAAGAATGTGGTCGCAAAGTCATGTAGGCTTTCAGAGTGTGGACTGTGAAAGCAATAATACTGATAATGATGATGATGATGATGATGATGATGATTGTGACTGCCAAACAAACCAAAACTTGTGAAGAGCGCCACCTTCTGGCAAAGTTTAGACACTCTAGATAAACAAAAAAAAAAGAAAAAAAAAGAACTGACGATATGAACCCGGGAAACCGACTGATCTTTCAACCTTTTTCTGTCAAGAAAACTGTTCTATTTACTCGAACACTTTACGTGGGAAAGGTCACAGGAGAAAGCTTTTGATTAAATGGAGAATGTATCGGTGAGAAGAAAGCAGAATTAAAGTTTGATTTAGACAGATTATAACCAGTTTTTATCGATTAACCTGTCGAACTCCAGTGTACGTGTACGGTGTACCTGAACATTTATTTATTTAGTTTTATCTAAGAACAGGGTAGTCTCTTCAGTGCTAAAGGCCTGCTTTACAAAAGAGCCCTGTACATACACGATTAGTAAGTTTAACGTGACAATTTGTTAATTATACCTGATACACATGAGAACTTATTACGAGGTGAATGACCTTTGCGACATGTTGTGAATGTTATGGGAGCGAGGTATAGAGGACAGAGAAGCGTATGAAGCAAGTCACGGCAGTTATGTCTTTGAGCAAGACCTTTCATCTCTATCGATCCTTTCCACCTTCCACCCAGGTGATAAATGGGTACCCGGTAGGACCTATTATTACCATAATTAGTTGTTACTGTTTGAAAAATGCTTCAAACGTTAAAATGTTGTAATAAAGGCTATCAAGGGCCTAATTTCATAAAGACTGATACTTTGTAAGACAGTGGTACTCACTGGACTTTTTGGATGGAAATATGTTAATATCTTGATGCTCAAACCATGTTGTCGGAAAGAGTAAAATTACCAAGCGACCTTTGAGAAGAAAAGTACTACAAGCCTTTAAAATATTAATTTGTATTCGGTTAGTCGTTGATTTGGTTATTATGGAGTACATATCATCCCTATTTTCACGAAGTGACGGTAGTGAGGACAATCGTCACGCAAATTGAATGCGATTTTCCTCACTACCGTCACTTCGTGAAAATAGGAACGATATATGGTGAAGCTATTTGATTCTAAATGTTCCTGAAATTATCTTAAAAGGTTACATTCTCTTTCCAATGGTGTCCGATGAGGTAAGAAGTGGATAAGTAACAAAGAGGGAAGATTTAACAAAATTAAATATGTATCAATACCACTATTCCCAGACTTAAGCCTAGAGTAATATCCCCCTTGGACAACTTCCCCGTAAGAAAATTACAAAGCCGGATAAGTATGCCATGACAATAACTTTAATTACCGAAGGACAAGTACCAACTGTGTAATTAAATAAGGAGGTGCTTGTTCGAGGAAATTTGTCCGGATGTATGTCCTGGGCTTAAGTCCAAGGGAAAGTTCTCCAGGTTATGATTTCAGAGAGAGGTTGTCTTAGCATTTGAAATTATTATTCTCTCTTTTGTTTTTGTTATCATTATTATTATTATTATTATTATCATTATCATTATTATTAATTGTATTATTATTATTATTATTATCATAATCAATACTAACATTATCAACATCAAAATCATCATCATCATCATCATCGTCGTCCTATTTTTTACCTTGAAGTTCACACATGGTGCCGGTGAAGCCGGGCGGACAGGAGCAGACGAATTCCGATTCTTGATTTACATTCTCGCACGTCCCTTCATGTTGACATGGATTAGACTCACATGGAAATACTGGCAAAGACAATACAAATTGATACCGTGTTTTTGTTGTCATATTTTGACAAAGAAAAATTGCTCTAATAATACCAGATGCCGCAATATTTTTTTTTTGTGCAAAACACAAGAAGTGTACATGTATTTCCAAAATATCTAACAAGCAAGAACAAACGTTTCAACTATGGACTTTTTCGGAGGGGAGGGGTGGTGGAGTTTACAGAACTTCGTGTCCATTTGGCAAGTGGGTGTGAGCAGCCTTTTGAACTGTAAGTTCTGCAAGTGTTTATAAGCCTCAAAATTGAAATCATCATCATTACATCATCATTACTCTCCGCCTCTGTATAGCTTTTCGACTCTCATCTCTTTTGCCAACCCTTATTGTGACCTTTTTATATTCAAACCCTCATCTATTCTTACTCGGGTTACCATGCCTTCAGGCCTCTAGGCCTTTTTTTTTTAGATATGCCGCACAACATATTTGTATTGTAGAAAATCCTATCATTTACCCCCTCCCCCAATACTTATCTTACCAATATTCAGTATTGCAGTACTTGAGAGTTGCATGCATTTAATTTGTGATGTTTTATACCATCAGATTCATATCAACGTAATATCTATACAATGTTTTTTATCATGGTTAGTGAAATTAAATGAAACGGAATCATTACAATATTTAATATCATTCTCACCAAAGTGATGACACGTCAGACCAGCTCTGAGCGGTGGACAGGTACACGTGAACCCATCACCAGTCTCTTGGCATGTGCCGCCACTCTGGCAAGGGTCAGAAGTGCAGGGATTGCTATCTAAATAAACAATAACAACAACAAATTAATAAAATAACAATATGTTTAATAATAACAATATTCATAATGATGATAACAATGAATAATAATAATGTATTATCAATAATTGTAAAAATTATGATGATAATAATAATACTCATAATAATAACTTCAATTATGATATTAATAATATCAATAATGATAACAATAACAATAATACTAATAATATTAGTACCAATATTAATGTTAAGAATAAAGATAATAATCTTGATGATGATAATGATAGAAATGATAGTAATAATGATTATGATAATGGGAAATGATAATAAAACCAGTTAGGTGTATAAGCCGCCTTTTCCAGAGAATGCTACCAACCGTGTGAAGATAATCATTATTACTACATGACAGGTACCAAGAGGGTATAGAAGGTGATTGTACAAGCGTAGATGACGAGATAAAATTGTAATTGAAATGATTATTATAATTATTGTTACTATCATCATTGTTTTCATTGATGTTATTATTATTATGGTTAGTGTAATTATTATTAATATTATCATCAGCTTTACCTTGAAGTTCACACATGGTGCCTGTGAAGCCAGGCGGACAGGAGCAGACGAATTCCGAATCTTGATTGACATCGTCGCACGTTCCGCCATGTTCACACGGATCAGAATTGCATGGAAATACTGGCAAAGACATTGACACAAAAAAATACATTTTTTGAAGTATTTTGTAAAAAATAGTGCTTAAATAATATTGGATCCAGCAATACCTTTCTTCGTGCAAAACACACGATGTGTACATGTATTTCAAAAAGTTCGAGCAAACAAGAAAAAAAAAGTATTTAAACTTTTTTTACAACTGTTTTTGTTATCATCGTTTGTGAAATAAAGACAAAATGACATGAAACGAAATAAAATCATCAAAGTCATTACAATTATGTAATATCATTCTCACCAATGAGATGACAGGTTGGACCAGCGTAGGGAGGAGGACAGTTACACGTGAATCCTCCACCAGTCTGTTGACATGTGCCACCGCTCAGACAAGGGTTAGAATCGCAGGGGTTTACGTCTAAATAAACAACAACAACAACAACAAATTATAAGTATGATAATGCCAACGAGGAAAATAGTAATGAACCAACAAATAGTACGTGTAATAATAACAATAATCATAATGATGATAATTATGAATAATAATAGTGTATTATCAATAATTTTTTTTAAATAGTAATGATAATAATAATAATTATCATAATAATATATATCCATTTATGTATTAATAATATCAATAATGATAACAATAATAACAATAATATTAGTACCAATATTAATGATGAGAATAAAGATAATAATCTTCATGATGATAATGATAAACATGATAGTAATAATGATTATGATAATGGGAAATGATAACAACACCAGGAGGGTGTATAAGCCGCCTTTTCCGGAGAAAGCTACCAACCGTGTAAAGATAATCATTATTACCACATGACAAATCTAGATAACTACGCAGATAAAATGAAAAGCGAACTTAGTACAATTGAAAGATCAACATCCCAGTTGAATGTGGATGGTTTTTGTACACTTCTTTGTGATTCTTTTTTAAATGCTGCCCTAGAAGTTGGGATCTGTGAGAAGAAAGTTCGGAGAAAATCTCAGGCGAAAATTGGTGTGCAAGTA
>JARBES010000124.1:27779138-27790072 GCA_030265145.1 Strongylocentrotus pallidus
GGAGATCCTCTTCTTGCTTAGATGTTGATGATGGATGTTCCTTTCCTTGTTGCTGTGGTAACGCATCTTGGTTTGTGGGGTTTGGTATTGGGTCTTCCTCTGGTATAGTTGACGGATGGGAGGGGCCATGCTGGAGGCGTGATGGACGGGTCACGTGCGTATCTTGCCCCTGATTGGTCAGCTGAGGCGGAATTTGCTGCTCTAGGTATCTAACGAATGAAGGAAAATAATAATGAAACAGCGAATATATAAATAAGTCATATACAAAAAATGCAACAATAACGATTGTTGTTGTTGGATCAATGCAACACTTTTTTTAAAATATGAGTATGAAAAAGTGTAGAGTAATATGAAAAAAGCAAACATTTTTTTTTATATGAGTATGAAAAAGTGTAGAGTAAAATGAAAAAAGTTATTTTCTATACAAAAATTGGAGATGTGCGCTGATCTAGCTGTACATTCACCTGGTCAGCTTTCTGTCTGCAGTAGCATAATTTTTGTAATGATATTAATTCAATTCCGTAATTACAGGGGTGAAATATAGATCTGTAAATAAATACGTATTAAATAAGTAAACAGAATCAATAAGATATATATATAAATAATGAGAAAGAAGGCAGAGAAACTCACGGTTGCGGAAAAGCCATGAGCAAACCATCAGAAAGAGGCTCGAGGTACGAATCTACGATAGGGACAAACGCCCGGCTAGAATTATGGACCACACCAGACTGATAATTAATCGGCGGAGCAGGAGGAGGATGGGGAGGTGGAGGGGGTATATATCCGTAATCATCGACCACGGGATGTCCGTACTCATCGACATGTACGCGTTGGGAGAGGGTACGGACAGGTGGTGATCGTTTGGTTGCGATCACGTATGCGCGTTGAGAGCGATCTCGGCGTCTTCCTCTTCTAACTTTTGATCGAAGATAACCAAACCTAGAGAGAGAAAGAAAATGTGAATTAAGCACTTGTAGTGATCTCTACACCTCTTCTTCTCCATCTCTTTCTTCTTTTCTTCTTCTTCTTTTTCTTTATCACTGTATGTGGATATCCCGTTTTTACAGAGGACACTCTCCCCCTCTCGCTTTCCTTCTTCTCATCTCTCTCTCTCTATTTCTCTCTATCACTGTGTTAATCTGATGATATGATGATGATGTCATGGTTACCTGATCGCATCTCACCTTTTGAACCTTCTTTCCTGTACGTAATGGAAGAAGAGTCTGAAGAGAAGACCGATGATAGTGATGAGAGTGAATGCGATGAGGACGGAGACAATCCCGACAACCCATTGGTAAATCTCCGTGTTATGCTGACCTTTAACGAATATAAACCACAATTAGAAATTCATTTATTATAAATGTTGTATAACATTGTCACGAACCTCATATATATTCATGTTGTTCACTTGAGCAGAATATTCGTGGAAAGTGTTATTTTTCTATTTAAAAACCTATGAATTTCTGTTAGGGTATTTCATTATTTTTGTTTTGAATTCATACTGTTGTGCTTTGATGATAACATTATATGATTTTATAATCTAATATCACCTTGTTGTCATATGATTAGATGAGGATAAAAAGAAAGCTATCATTATACCGATTTAAAAAGGGATATTAAACCTTCTACAGTGACTGGTGGCGGTGGTTATTTTACCTGACTGCTAAGAAAGCATAAATGCTTGTAAGTAATAGTAACCAGACGGTTGGTCCTCTCCGAGGGACCTGGTAATGAGGATTAATGCCTTTTTAATACCAAAGGGCACTGGCACATCGACTTGGTTTCGAACCCGGGTCACCGGATTACGAGACCACTGCTCTACCGAATGAGCTATAGCGCCTCCTAAAGTAACCGAATAACGAATGTAATTTATCAATTTTTTTACTCTAAAGAAGTCATCTGATTAATTTTCGTAAACATATATTAGCATCCCATTTAATCGTTATGTCATTTATTATTCGGCAAACTCAAATATTTAAATTACTCGAAACCAACAGCCTTTTAGACTACATTCATAATAGGCCTCTTCATTTTACTCACTCGGTGTTTGGGTCCTCGGTGAAATGCTCTGAGCAACAGTTGGTGTATCCGTCTGGCAGAAGACCACAGGAAACAAGAAAGCTGCTGCAACCCATGCAACAAAAACGAATTTCCCACAACACGACTCCATGATGACGTTACCCCAATTATTCACCAAGCTCTAGGTTCAAACCTTTCTATTTCATCTGAAATCCACCTGCAGAAGATAAGTTTATAGAGCATCGATCGCACCTAGCCTTTTTCTACTACTCTACAACATGGGTATCATACTTTGTACATGTCTCTAACTTCCAGATTGTTATTCGCCCTGCCTTTATTTACTACGTATTCCTCCTGAAAAGGGATGTTTGCCTTGGTGAACCTCTAAGTCAGAGGTAAACACTTATCACTGTGCAGTAAACCTTAATGACAACACTTGTCTAAGACGGCCTTATTTGCACATTTCGTCCAAAACTTGCCTTTCTTTTCTTTACTAAATTCCCAAATCAATATGGTTCGTTGGATCTGCATAAGTTGAGGATAATTAAGAGTGTTCGGCTGTGTGTAGGAGTAACACAATATTTGACTTGAAGTAGCTCTTTTCGAATACAAATCCCAGTTTTTGTGTTGATAATCACAACAACTATTACTTCAAGATCTTAAATATATGGTAAATGATGCCCTAAATTGATACATAAATTTAACTGTACACAACGTCGTGTCACGTACGCAAGTAGTTATCGACATCATCAATGACCATGAAAGAAAGCAAAATTATATTGAGAAGTAAAAAAGAAAAAGACGTACTTGTATCCGCGTTTTAATCTGTAAATGAAATTGTCTCATAATATTAATCATTGGAAAGTTTGTTTACAAATTTTTTTTTTAATGTCTGAAATATCAGGGGAAGAAAATGGAGGAATGCAGTTTTACACGGACTTGGAATGGCACGGAGAAAGTGTCTTAAGTCTTAAAATCAAACGCATAGAAGCTGAAATGTTTTTTCGGAGACTCTCTGATTATGATTAGTATTAAATCCACTATATTGATAGTAGTTTTATTCATAAACAGTTTTGTGAAACGAATGGCTCACTATCTCTGACAGACACATTGCTAATTTATAATTATTACCTATACGACGTAATTTTACTATTTAATTAAAATGCTTATATAGCCCGGTCCGCAAACTAGCAGTTTTACGCGGCCAATAATCTCTTGATATATTTTTCACTCTTCCAAGTTTCGCCATTAGATTTGTGTAAAAAAAATGAGGTCAACATTAAGCCCAATACGTATTGAACCCATTTTAACATTTGGGACATTCCAAGTTTGAGCAGACTATCGTGCGGCGCGATAGCAGGGTAAATTAACCATACCCTTTCCTTATTCACAAATGAATGGGTAATAATTATATCATTGACTGGCTTATCTTTCGGGAGATACCAGGAAATATTATACGACTTTCCCCTTTTATTGTGCCCCAAGCGTTTTGTATTTCGTGTACATCTGCGTATCTGTATTATCATTACGACCCGATAAGTAGTGGTAGATTCTTAATCATTGCCACGCTTCTATTATGCTTTAGAAGTGAAGGCTTCTGATCCAAATTGGCAGAGACTTTTTTTTGTTTATTCAGTACAACATCAAAGCAATTAGTACTGATTACTACTGATTGACCCGTTATACCGCATATACGATTTGAAAATTTTCTTACATGTAATGAAAATTCATAGAAATTAACGCTTAAGAAGAAATGAAGAAGTGTAAGTATAAATACAAGTATAAGCGTATAAGAATATAAACAATAATAGTTATAACTTTAAGTTTAACTATAGGCATTAGTAACTCCTTTGATTCTTTGTAGAAATATCATAGAAAGAATACTTTATGTCACTTTGCTTAATTTTTATAAAAACATTTGTTTTTCCTTTACTCTCTCCTTGATTAATCTCACAAGTGTATATGTTTTAAAAATGTATTCTAGTCAGGGTAATATATTTTCTAATCTGGTAAAATAAAATTCTTTTGGGTTAAAATCTTTGAGTTAAATTTTAGATTGAGTTCACAAAATTGTGCTGATTATAGTCGCACCTTCAGAAGTTTTGAACTATCTTTCGAAATTGTAATCGATGCTTGCTCAAACTTCCACTGACTTGTTTCTCTCATATTTTCTGCTTCTCCCAAAACCAACTTAAAATCAGAATGTACTTCCTATATAAGAATGAGTCCTTGCGTGAAAAGAATAGTTCCGTGTTTTCGATTGTTTTTATGATGACCATTCATTAAACAGTATTGTATTGTTTAATATGCCTACAATGCTACAAATGCAGCGGTCTTTCGCAAATGACGTGCCTCTAATATTTTATTGGACCTTTCCTGCTGTTCGTCGATTGAAAACCGTTTTCCAGTTTTAAAAAGAATATCCAAAGGGAACAACGAAAGTATAAATTTAGATACCACGGTCTTGTCTCGGCTTGTGACCGGTCTCGGGTGCCGCGAGGCTTCCCGTTCACAGGTTAGGGCCACGTGGAGAGCCTCCCTTGAGGCGGTTTTGTCCTGAGGACCGGTAGAGTGGGGGGGAGGGGGGTCGTTCAGGCTTGTGCATATAATTTATATAAATCCCAGCCGAGCTCTAACGTTTTTTTTTAAAGGCATTAGTCCTAGTTTGCCACCCTCCACCTATGTGAAAATGGATACCCGATATGTAGTAGAGCGCTAAATATTTGGCCGCTCGTTCAGCTAAGAATGGGGTAAAAATCTTGGAGCGCAAGGGGTGTCACTGCATAACGGACACGGACGCTTAACACGAATGAGAAGCCATTATTAATATAATTTTATACATTTCAAAACAAACAGATGAATTGAATTTCTCCAGGGAGAAGAAGGAGCTTTTAACCACGCGACAGCATGCAGAACACACCTCAAATTAAAAAGTTGTATTCCAAATGGATGACTTAATAAAGAATACTCTATTGCCTCGAGGATCGATTTGCGGGTATTTCAATTAATGTCAACATCATTTGAATAAAGCCTTAAACTCTCTTGAATTGATCCAATATCGCTGGCACGGAGAGGTTTTACTTTATTTTAAAGCAACATTTATACTTTAAAAAAAAAATAATGATAATAATACAATGACTTATATACACAACTTTGTCAGTAGCCTATACAATTAAAACCCCGTCGTGTCCATCCTGGGTTTACTCTCGGTGTAAAGTAGCTGAAGGCGAGATTTTCAAAAGAATACAGATCGACATGATGACAGAGTTCTTAGTCTCCCTTTGTTCCACGTGGATTGCTTTTTCGTCTCAGGCTTAATTGAATTAGTAAAATATAGATATCTGTATTTGAAAGAATAAAATAACTTCACCGTGTGAATCCGAAAATGAAAGTTGTGTTAAGCTATATTGTTAACAACTGGTCGGTGGATTGATGCAATATAAATGATGTATGTAATTGTCCAAACGAGTGAACGACTCTAAGTGTCCTTTTTGTTTAAAAAAATATATTCTGATACGTCGCTTGTATGATATTAATGATGTTGATAATGATGATAGTAGTAATAATAGTAATAATAAAAAACAATAATGATAGTTATGATCATAATAACAATAAAAACAATAATAATGAAAATATAGACATATATGATGCGCTACATATCCACATAGATGGAGGAGAAGGCGCTTACAATAAACATATTAAACGTAATAACCAAAATACTCTGAAAGTGCTCAAAATAAAACAGAACAAATGAATGCAAATTATATGTTACAAGGTTCATGTTAACACACGGTAACCATCATGCATTATGTGTATATAAACGAGTTAAATTTACTCAATGCCACAGCATCAAATATATTTATGGAAGCAAAGTAAACAGCAGAAATTAGGGCCGATAACAATGATTTTTATTAACTAATCTAACAAAGTTTGGCGACATGACGCGCCATCAATTACATTTTTTGGACACGAAATAACCAGGAAGAAATAAACGCAGACTGAAAACGGTACTTATAAAAGAACACGAAATATGCTTTTTTATTTTTCATGAAATGATAACTTATTCTGAGAATTCAGCTAAACATTTGTATATGTTGATCTTAGTGGTGATGTTGGTGGTTGGTTTATTTCTCTCTCTCTCTCTCTTTCTCTTTCTCTCTTTCTCTCTTCCGCTCTCTCTCTCTTTCTCACTCCGTCTTAGATAGTGATGCCCTTCAATGTTTATTTTTATTACGCCTATTACATGTTTTACGTGGAATAGAAAATCATTAAAGTTTATGAATTAATTAAAGCAAACTGATATATACTAGTATTAAATAGTATACAGATATTGACTGGCAGGGGGTGTAATATAACATTGTTTAGACCGCTGAAGGAGTTATATTTGGTTATATTTTCCCGAAGCGAGCAGCGCAGAGGAAAAATATGGTCACGAGGAAAAAATAAAACTCCCTTCTTGTCTGAAGAATGTTATATACCCCCTGCCAGTCAATATGTGTTATATTAGATATCCTTGGTTTGAAAATTTAGGGGGAGGGGTCCATTTTTCCCCATTTTTTGAAAAAAAGGGAGAAAAAGAAATTGACGAAAAAAACATTTTGAGGGGAAGAAAACAAATATGGGAAAAAATTGATTTCGGTAATTTTTTTTTTGAGGGAACAAAAAAATATGGGTAAACTTTTTGTTTGAGAAAACGAAATTTTAAGGGAAAACAAAAATCGAGTAAAAAAAAAATTGATTAAAAGAATTTATTTAAATTGTGTGTTTTTCTCGAAATTGACGTACATGTTAGAAAAATAGTCCTCAAGAGGGCGACATGCATTGATTACAAATATCTTCATTTGACCAGCTGGTCAATATAACCATCGAAGGTGACCGGCCAGGAAAATATAAGGATTTCGATCCTTGCAATCGATATCACATGACGCGCTGTGGACCAATCACATCTCGGCGTCTGTCTGAGCTATCAAATATATGTAGGCCTAAATAGAAACGTTTGATGCGGGTACATATTGTGATATGATATGCGTAATTGAATAAATGCCCCTCCGGATATCCAAGTAGACGCACTAGACAATTCGTATTGCACCTGTGTTGTTATAGATATAATATCACATTCAGGTAGCTTGAATGAATTACAAAAGCTCCTCAGATGGATGATCAGAACACTTGTAGGACAGTGTAGTCTATACGCCTCTTTACTTGATTTAAGTGTGTACTATTTTATATTTTCGAGTGATTTTCTTGGCGCCTCAGCAATGGATCATGACACAATTACTTTGCTTTTGGTCCTTTTATCACTCTGTTGGACTGGAGGGCAACGTGGTAAGTAAAAAGTAGGATTAATAAATAAACTATTTACAATATTTTTTTGCTTGGTTATTTGAGGAATGTTTTTAAATATCTATATTGAAATCACCCATTAGATATATGGCTCTATTTTCCATCGATAGAGTGGAAACAAGGTCATCGAGCGCCTCGATAAATTTGCTAGTATCTATGGATGATGCCTTATACAACACACCTACAGTATAACAGTATTGTTCACCCAAGTCCCAAGCCCCAAGTCATTTTAGTGTAGTAACTACCAGTAAATATTAAGATAATTTAATGTTTGATAATAAACCTTATGGTTAGGTTTATTATCAAACATTAAATTATCAACTCCTTTTTTATGTCTCCTGTCACGGAAAATGGAATATTTAACATTGTTAAAGCTTTCAAGAACAATAAGGCCCCTGGTCTAAAACTATTAAAGCTGTTATTGACCTAATATGTAAACCACTATCCCATGTCTTTAATTTATCACCAAGTACCGGTAAATTCGCAGATACAATGAAATTGGCAAGAGTTACCCTAATTTTTAAAAGTGGGGTGAAGGAACAAGTTAGCAATTACAAACCTTTTTCACTACTCTCTGTTTTATCCACGATTCTAGAACGTATCATTTACAAAAGAACCTATAGTTTCCTAGAAAAACAAAATTGTCTTCTTGTGAATCAATTTGACTTCTGGAAAGACCACTCAACTCAACTCTCACTTTTGTATCTTACCAACAAAATAATTGATGCATTCGAAGATAATTCACTCGCTATCGGTGTATGTATTGATCTGTCAAAGGCCTTTGATACAATCGACCATAATATTTCATTATCTAAACTTAATTACCATGGCATTCGTGGAATGGCACATGAATTTGTTTTCTAGCTATTTTAGTAATCGTCGTCAATGTACTATGTATAATTCTAAACTGTCTGACTTTAAAGATAGAACTTGCGGGGTCCCCCAGGGGTCATTGTTAGGCCCCTTACTTTTCATACTGTTTGTAAATGATATTTACCGATCATCCAACCTGATTTCTTTTATTCTTTACGCTGATGATACAAACTTATTATATTCTCGCAAAAATCTCGATATACTATGTAAAACACCGAATCAATAAATGTCTGCAATTTGTTTGCTGCCAATAAATTAACGATCAACTTCAGTAAATGGAACTACATGATATTTTACAACTCTCCAGAACCTCCTGACTTTAGCTCTGTACACATCAAATTAAAATAATAACATTCTTCCCAGAGTGGATTCCACTAAGTTTCTTGGTATCTTCATAGACAGTAATTTAACAAGGAAAAAACCCATATAAATGCATTTATATTTCCTTGTTTTTGCTGGTGTTTTGTGTAGGTGTTTTTTTTTATAATTTTGTTTATTTTGCCTTTAAAAACTCGAAGACGACATGACGTTAATGGTTTAATAAAAAACCCTGACTAAATAAAAAGCACAGACAAACAATGTGTTGTTACTACTCAGGTAATTGACAGTAGGCCTAGACTTTTTATAATAAAGGTAGCACTAAAAGATAAATGTTTTTATAAAAGTGTCAAGTTAACTGCCACCTATAAAAAGATAATTGAATCAACTACATGACGTTATAGGTCCAAATATGTCATTCTCCAGATATATCTAAAACGTAACGGAATATTTGTTGATGCACTAATGACCCCTTTTTGAAGTAAAACATTGCAATTCAAAGTTTTACTTCAACAGTGTTCAAAACGAATAATATTCTGAAATTGTCGAAAAGTTGATATCATTGCTATATGCGTTGGTAATTTCCTTGATTCATCATACAGTTTCTGCCATGTTCCCTTTTTCAGATACTTGACTATTTTAATAATGAACAACTTCAGGAACAGCAACAGGGCTTCTGTTTTGAACCAGAAGGGCGTTAACTCATGAACTTTAACACCCTTCTTGCTCTCAACATTAAGAGTTGTCCTACACGAATGAGTAAATCTAATTCAAAACAACGGTTATTCTTTAGGAACATATGTCGTGCAGGTCCCCATCGGACTAGAAAGTGGGGCGATAAAGGCTTCGAGTATTACAGCTTCTAGTCAGTGGGACGAGACAGAGGGTCCTCAGAGGGGGCGGCTACACATGGCTGCAGTAGAAAAACAGGGTGGAGGCTGGGTCGCCAGAAAAGCTAATAAAAAACAATGGATTCAGGTAGGTCTCGATTCCGGAATTTCTTTCTTGTTTGTCTGAAGACTTCCTCCGTAATATAGACAAAATAATTTTTGAACAAGTTCAAAATAATCCCTTTCTCGATCATCGATTTTTGTCTTACATAACGATCGATCTTTAAGATTGATAGTTAGACCGAACATTCTAATTTTATCTCTAAAAGATCGGTCTCTTTTATTCAGTTCTAACAATCAAATCGTAAAGGGTCGACCTAGACTTACTTAATGAAAGATTTGTTTTTCATTGGAGAATTTGGAATTTAACCACTCAAGGATCGAGGATCAGCTCCCCACT
This sequence comes from Strongylocentrotus pallidus, assembly GCA_030265145.1. Lineage (NCBI taxonomy): Eukaryota > Metazoa > Echinodermata > Echinoidea > Camarodonta > Strongylocentrotidae > Strongylocentrotus > Strongylocentrotus pallidus. Next base: position 27,788,982 of record JARBES010000124.1, read on the forward strand.
CATTCAAATCACCCAACTTATTCCTGATTGTCGAAGGTGATTTACAGATTTTAGTCCATGGATGTTGAGATTGATATAAAATACCTTGATCATAAGATGAGATGTGAGGTTTGATTTGTATTGCATTGAATATGATTATATGCCATACAAATCGAACTTTTGAGATTCAATCTGTGTGGCATTGAGTGATTTTTAAGTTCGGTGTTGAAAGCTGGTGGTGGTGTTGTGAAACACCAACACCAGCCACAACACCGAACTTGATTTCAGGCTGGTGTTGGGATCGACCTCGGGAAATATGACGTATGTGTTGAGGGCTGGTGTTGAATAGCATCTGCTAAACCGCGTATTGCGGTTGGTGTTGACGATTTACGTGTAATCTTCCCTTTTACCAACACCAGCACTTAGGGATTGGGAAATTGATTTCAAGTTCGGTGTTAGTGTTGGTGTTGCAGTATACCGTAGGTATCTATGCGGACATCGGGCACGAATCTCACGATCATGCCAAGGTAATAGTCAAAACAGCTGTAAATCATTGGAGCTTTATATCTTTTTTAAGAGAAATTATATTTTATCTATTCATTTTTTAACATGACTTTACATTTTATATTCGATATCATATACTTTATTGGAATTTCTGAATGGATTATGGTTTTATCGCAAAACTTTCGCCTGTAGAGTAGGACGTCACTCGGCGCTAAGACTGGTGTTGAGCTATTGATAACGTGATAGGTAAACTGACGGTGTTGGGGCTCGGTTCAGCAGCCTTTCCACGCTCTCAATACCAGCACCGAATAATACCGTACTTGAACTCACTCATTGAATGAATTCCATACATTCAATGAACTCTCATAACAAAAACTACTTCATTCTTAGTAATTTCACACACATTTGAGGTTAAGATCACCGTCATCATCAAGCGTCATTCGGGTATGATGCTGCAAAACGGCGGCGGTTTTGATGAAAGATGACGTAAGCTTCAAATGATTTCATGTTATAACACAGAGCTCGGTGGATACAAGGAGGATCGTGGTTGCCCATAGTTGCCATTCATATATATATATATATATTTTTTTTTGGGGGGGGGGGGGGGG
>JARBES010000124.1:28971897-28982129 GCA_030265145.1 Strongylocentrotus pallidus
AGTCAACTTTTCTACCAGTTAGCTACAATTTTGTATTTCTTTTCCATTAAAGATTAATTGTCCAACATACCTTCTGATTTTCGATGACCTTTTATGTGTTTTCAGGAGGTTTGTAGATTTGAGGATACGATATGGAAAGAGAAGGGAGACAGAGGTTTCTTTTGTAAGAAGTGCCCCTTCCCCTTTTAATAACTACCCCTATTTTAAGTTGGATAAGCGCACCTTATATTTTCACATGTGCCCCTTTTCCTTTCTAATAATGCCCCTTTTCCAAATGATAAGTGCCCCCTTAAAAAAGAGCCCCTTCCCCTTCTCTGGTAAATGACCCTTTTCAGGTACGAGAAGTTACTCCTTTTTACTTCAGATAAGTGCCCCCTTCACCTCTGATAAATGCCCCTTTAATATCTGATCGGTGCCCATTTTCTTTCAGCTAATGCACATGTTCCTTTATTTAAGTGCCCCTTTTTCATTCACATAAGTGCCCCTTTTCATATCTGGTCATTGCCCCTTTTTAGGTGCGATAAGTGCCTCTTTTTACCTCTGATAATTTTCCTTTTAACAATGATACGTGCCCCTTTTCGTTTCTAATAAGGGACCTATCCCCTTTTCATAAATGCCCCTTTTCATCTCTTATACCTATCAAAATCTGATGGGAGCCCCTTTTCCGTCGACAAATGCCCATTTCCTATTTTCATGACTGACTTTTTTCATCTCTGGTGAGTGCCTCTTTTTGAGGGTGTGAGAAGTGCCCCATTTTTACCTCTGATAATTACTCTTTGTATACTTTGACACATGCTCCTTTTCTTTTCTGATAAGTGTCCCCTTTTCCTCTCATCATTAAACGCGCCCCTGATTTCAAGCGACTAAGAGCAATTTCCGCCAAAGCTCGCTCGCTACGCTCGCACGCATACATAGATGAAATATTTATGTTACTTATCAAAGGCCTTTTCAGTCTTCCGTTATGAGAATGTGGTTATAATCCCATCAGGATTGGGTTTTTTCCTCTTTACAAGATGTAATTTTTCGCACTGCGACCTCACAAATCTTTAAAAAAATTGCCAGCTGGAAAAAATGAAGGACATCAAACTTGAGTTCATGCGAAATCTTAGTAACCAATTTAATTAAAATGAGATTACACGAGAAACTAAAACATTCCCGATTTGGGGCGGCCGACAGAAGTTGGATGTGATGGGGTGGGATGGAGGATAAATTATAACAAATGTTGATTACTACAATAAAGTACACTATCCTATCTCAAAGTAGATATTTTCGGTCACTTGGATTTTTGCAGTGGCTTTCCACTACTTCCAGATCAATAAATAGGCCGCGTCCTGTTAAGAGTATAATACCTTTGAGAGCAGGAATATTGATCGATTCATACAATACAAAGTAACTTTCACTCACGAAGACACCTCCCACGTGGCTACCTTAAGACTTTGAAAGTCAGAAAAGATTCGTCTGAATTAAATATCAATTTTAACCATTAAACACGATATGAATCAATGTTTTATAGGCGTTCCGTTGGGAGATTGGATCTACAATTTCTATTACTAAAGAAGATCAAAGAAAGGAGTTAATGTTTTCCCCATGCAACTCACGCAAATCTTATTTTCTTTAGCGAATTATCCATGGAACTAGTCAGGTCAATGGCAGGTTATAGGGTCAGAGTACTATCAGTGGCGTAGCGAGGGTCAGTCATTGAGGGGGGGGGTGGCAAGGGGTTTCTTACTGTTTGCCATGCGATTGAGGTGCGGACTCCCGTACCCCCTATATTTACGCCACATGGTAATAGTGTTAGGCATGTTGGGTTGGGTTAGGGTAGTTATTTTATGGTTGATATAATACAGCACGTGTGACATTCGCTGCACCAGCGTTTTTCAACCGGGTGCCACAATTAGGCATCGCTAGCGAGAGGGTAATTTGAATACAAATTCAATATACTGCAATGACGTCAACCTCATAAAAACAAAGTAGGGGATCTATCAGAAACCGCAAATGCCCAATACATTTTGAAAATAATAAAGTCTTTTTCCTCGCTCGCTCGCTCGCTTGCACGAAATGCCCCCATTTGACAATATGACAATATTCAGACACGTCGATCGCTGCTCGGATATTGTCATATTCGGGCAGTAAGGTGACCGAACATAATTTTATCTAGTATGGTTATAAATTAATCTTTACCACTGACAGTAGCGTCTATTTTTTCGCTCTTTTTACTCACTTGCAAGATTATAATCCTGGAGGATTCCTGCCACCGGGATGACTGAATAAGCCTATCCCCATGTTCGGTTATCGAAGAGTCCTAATATATATAACTTATATCTTATCATACTGGTGTCAAAATATTATTTTTTTCCTAATAAAAATGCTTTGTCCTTTGATAAAAGTGGCTTTTTTTCCTGCTCGCTTAGAAACTCGTAATAAATCTTAATTCGTAATAAATCTTTGGGTAAGAGGCGACGCCCTCGTCCCGACAATATGCCCGTACACCTAACAGTATAATGGAAATACAAATCTTCTCTCATGACTTAAAGATTGGGGTGACGCGAAACTGTTCAATTCCTAAAATGGTACCGTGACTCAAAAAAAGAAAAGAAACACGCTGCGCTATATAGCACGACAGCATGGAAACGTTAAAGGTCAGCTAAAGTTCACTATTTACAACAAAAAGTTGGGCATTTTGTGATTTTAGGGAAGTATGTGTTTCCCAAGGCCCCTTATAGTTTACCCCGCCCGATCGAGGAGGTTCAAATTGCTAATACTTATTCTGGCAAAATGTTCACCTCGTATTCAGTCAACTGCCATGCACCTAACATACAGCGAGGGGAAGATTTGTATTTGTTGTTGTTGTAATTGTTATTTAATCTTAGAAACAAAATCAAATTTACATTTTTAGAAGGTGCACTGTCATTTTGTGTAACTTTGATTCGCTCGCTCGTTAAAGACTAGAAAGGTAATATCCGGAGAAGGGCGTGACCCCCCCCCCCCTCCCCTCTCAAGGGATTGCGGCCGTAGGCCTACGCCGAATATGTTTTGATTCGCTCATTGGTGTGAGGGGCTGATCCTTCCTCTGCTGACGTCAACACACTTTGTGAGTGCCATATGTATTGTTTTCCTTTTCAAGTCGATATCTTTTTGCTTTTCAGTCAAGTGCCAACTGTAAACCTTAAATGTATGTTTAAAAAGGAGGGAGGTATACGTATGAAATGGGTATGGAAATGGTACAAATATATTATCATGTAACAGAATGATTTTTTTTAATTTTCACTTTTCGATGCAATCTGAACAATAGTGTATACATTTGCTATCTGTTCATCCAGTCATGGCAGTGGCGTGGCTACTATGAGTATGGGGGAAATGAGAAAAGAGGAAGAGGGAGAAAAGGAAGATGAAAAGTGATAAAACCCTCTCAGACAGTCTTCTTCTAATAATGATCTTGGTTAATTCATACTTCACCTAGAAGTAAAAACGACCCCTCCCCTCGTCCACTCGTCTCACCGAAGTAGTGCATTCCCCGCCCAGCTTAAAGATCAATATAAGGACCAAGACGACAGTAACTCCGATCGATACAAACACTCGCTTGTATGATAGCCCAAGAAAGGATGCATTGTTGGTTTCCATGCCAACAAAAAAACTTTCGATGTTTAAATCAAGACATGAATGGAAGCCAGAGACAAGAAAACAATCAACAAAAACAACGCCAATTACTTTGTTAGCAACGCGATGGGAGCCCGGGGATGGGAGAACTTTTAAAGCCCCTCTAAAGTTTTGGGAGCTCCAAATTCGCCAAAACTTTGATGGCAAAATTTTACTTAAATTGTATCATAATCAAATAGAGGGTGTAATTTAAAACACACTTCTGCAAATATTTCCCCCAAAAATGTGTTTGAAGACAAATATTGATCAAAGAATACATAATTTGGGTTTTCTGTTGTACGCAGAAAAACTTAATTTTGTATTTCATCAATATTCGACTTCAAACACGATTGTTTTGAAAATCTTTGGAGAAATTTGTTTTGTATGACATACTCTTCCACATTGTGATGACATTTAAGTGAAATTTTGTCATCAAATTTTGGGGCTCCCAACACTTTAGAGGGGCTTTAAGTTCGCTCTTACTGAGCGCGACCAAATCAAAATCTTGAAAATAATGAATTGTATAGTTTTATATGTTTTGATACTGCCTTCAGGGTATCGTGTCTGAAGACCATCATCATTATCACCAATACTGATTTCAGTATCACAAATATCTTCAAAGTTAAACATAATTACTCATTTTACTTCTATCATCACCATCCCTGCAACCATCCCCATATTCATACAACCACCACTACCACCAATCAGAAATGAAGCCCAATAATTCTACAAGTTCAAACAGCACATACAACCACTCTCTCAAAATTCGTTGACAAAATGTTCTTCCAGTCACTCACCGAAATACACATTGACACTGATAATAAATCAAGAAATTAAAGAGGTATAATCAAAATATACTTTTCAAAGAAACAAAGTGGCCACTTTATTTACTAAGCATACATTTCATGCATAAATAAATATTGCGACATGGCATAGCAAAATAGATTAGGGTGCGCACCACAACTTTCATTTACATAAATGTTAACACATTTGAGGTAAGTACAATAATAGATCAAGAAAAGGTATACATGTAGCGCTACGAAGTACGAAAAGAAAATTACAATTTACATCGTTATATATCATTGATCAAGGTGTTTGGATGACAAAATGCTACAAGTTTAGGCGAGTAGCAATACGTATAGATAATTTCATTTCTGAAAAACAATTGTAGTCTTCGCTTGATATCATTTAGGAAGTAGGTTTGACAACCTCTACTAGAATTATGATTGCATTTCCAGCAGAATATTACTCGCGAATATCGATAATTCTATTACACTGTGAAAGATGTTCATACACAGAAGGCGCGCCGAATATCTCGCATCGCGGAGTAATATCCTGCTCGATGACATCATAGAAATTAACATATACTTCCAAAGATCATATACCAAACAGACTTTAGAATTTGATGATATATAGCGATGTCTCTTTCAAAGACACACATATCAAGTGATAACATGATTTTATTGTCCTCTCTTTTAGAACAATAATCAAAATGTCCAATTAATCATTTTATGTTTTAGACCGTTAATAAAGTAAGTATTCTATTTTACTTTATTGTAAATTTATACATATTTTTACAAGAGAATTGCAACTAGGAGTACATGTATATATACAACTAAGCCTGTATCTGATTTATGAATAGTTGTACTATCTTTTCCAGATTAACAACTATAGATTTGCATTTGGTAGACAATGTTATCATCACCAGATACAATTCATAACTATGTAGAAGAATTGTTACTTAGCAGACGACACTATTATCACCAATGTATACTATTATTCGAGCTGCTTCACATTCGACAACATTCAGCGTTCAAGGCTATTGCCGGCTTTTCTTTTAAAATTTCCAAGAGTTAATTGTGTAAATTAAGTTCTATTAAGATGCTAAAGGGATTAATGGTTGAATAAAAGGCTGACGATAACAGTAAGAAGCATAACAATTAGACTTGTCTTGATAGCTGCTGCTCCACATGTGACTGACACACAGACGTAGTTATCACTAGGAGAGGCAGGGCGGGTCCAGTAAGCTGCGGACGCGGGCTCAACGCTGGAACAGGCGTATGCGAAGTCATCACAAGTGACGTCGTCGAGGGTGAGAGTGACGGCCAGATCGGAGAAAGTAGAGGTGGATCCGGCGTTGATGTCGGCGGTTTCCTGAGCAGATGATAGAGAGATGGTCTCAGAAGCGACTTCAGTACCACCGGTCTCTTCGTCGGAAAGGTAGAACTTGACGATCCAGTTGTCGCTACCGACGACGTTGTCGCCTCCGGAAGGGTTTGAGATGGTGATGTCAAAATCGACAGCTTGACCTCCACCGATGTTGATTACGCTATCATCAGGATTGGTGATGGTCAGGGCACTGATAGCCACATCGGCAACAGCTGTTAAGTAAATGAAAGAAAATAAGATTGATAAATGAGTGATGAAAAAGGCAAGAAATTATAAACTTACTACCTTCATAGTAATAATATCTTAAATCGATTGTGCTATATTGATTTTTAACTCGCTTAAGTCTATTAAATCAACTATACAATTTTTTTGTTTCAGAGACTAGAGGAGCTTCAGAAAATTCTATTTCTGGACATTCTGATATCATTTGGATAAGTTCAAATATACAGCTTTCAATCTCTACTTCAGAACTGAATTACATTTTTGAACTACTTTACCAAGAATGAGTAGCGAATAAATTTACCTTTGCAGACGAAAGTAGAACACATAGAGCTGTTGGACGTATCGACAGCGCCCCAGGAGACTCCAGTGTATGCCATGATAGACACACAAGCATACTGATACACGGAACCATCACCACATTCAATATCGGTCAGATTGAGAGAGGCCTCGAGGTTGCTCCACGTCACAGAGTCATCATCAGTAAGAGCAGTAGTCTGCTGGCCTGATGTCAGTTCGACTGTAGAGTAAGCATCCAGATCTAGCGTCTCACCATCCTCGGACAGAGTGAAGACGGGCATGAAGCGGGTAGAGCGATGGGAATTGGTGATGATTGAAGCAGCTCCGCCAGTAGGCGTGAAGGTGACGTCGAACACGACATCGAATACTTCGCCATCGTAGATGACGGAGGGACTATCGATGGTGAAACTGTCGAGGTCGAGGAACTGTGCGTAAGATGCAGCAATAAGAGCTACCAGGATGATGATGCGTGTGAAAGCCATTGCTTTGTAGGATGTAAAGTTGAATCTGGAGAAAAGATGGTGAAAATGGGGATGAAAGTTAATCCAAAAGCCTCTTATTATTAACACAATTAAATGTATAATAGCAATTCATTGAAATAAAAAAAGAAAATACGCAGCAGTTGAAGAAAAAAAAATACTTTTGGCTTAAACATACTTATTCTTAAATTACACCAAATTCAAAACGATAAATGGGATAAAGAAAGCAAAGAGAGAAAGTTCCCGTGCCAAGAAAAAATAAAGTTGTAGTCAGGCCAACATCCAAACAACTAGTCAACATGAAATGGGGTCGACAATGCACATGGCGGTCAAAATAAAAGAAACTATCGATCACCCCTCCATCTTACGCGCCCTATTTACATTGTTGCCATCGTGACGATAAGACCACGCCATCCCTCTCGTATAGACCCCCTATCGAATTACACAATATATTAATATCAGATTGTTCAAAAAGTGGATCAAAACGGAAAGTTAAAGGATATTTATGCTTCACTCTTACATTAAAAAAAAAACCTTTCCCATTAAGGTTATTAGAGATATCTATCTCAGATATGAATACACTGAGTAACTGAATATCTTTAAAACATGTTTAGTTTGGATCAATCATTCATCATCTATTTTTTCAAATAAGATGAGAATTGGATCATTGATACCAATTACTCAGGGGGAAAAATGATATTATGTCGAAATGAAACCACAAAGTTTAAGAAACTTAAAAAACCGACATAAAGTTACAGAAACTAAAGACTTACAAAAGACGGAAGATGATGTTAAATAAAAATAAACTATACACATATTTAAAAGAATCCACGCTTACCTTAATAAAATCTAGAAATAGCTGTAGTATCCTTAAGGATGGCACAACACCTTGTATAATGAAGATCCCGGTAACGGTTTTTTTCTTCTTCTATCAACTTTTTGATCCAAGTATTTTACAGTATCCAAAGATAGAGATGTCTCAGTAATGACTACTTCTTGAAGACTGATACCCCTCTACCAACCTAGCATGCTTATATGGATCCACTCTGTGTACCCTCAGTAACCATCAAACCGCACCCAGTTGCTACCCTTAGACAATGAAAGAGGGTAAATCTAGCCCTCTGATTGGTCTAAAGCAGGAGATCGATGACCAAGATGACGACCAAGAGAGTTGTGTAGGGGTGAAAGTGTTTTACCCTGTGCCATGGAGTCGGCTAAAGATCGATATAAATATTGATGGAATTCACGTAGTGACTGGGTCAAGAAGAAAGGTTGTGACGTAAAGAATAGATGCTATTTGGGACGGGTGGTCATAACAATGAAGAACCAATACCCGATATTATATACATTAACCAATATCCTATGCTACAAGAAAACGAAATATTCATCTCCATCCAAATAAAAACAGGTTTTATCATTTACGTTATGACGAAGGCAAATAGGCAATAAGAATACGGTGCAAAGGCATAAATCAACACACTACGTCCCCCTTAATCCTTTTGGACCACAGACAAACAAATTTATTTGGGTTTTTGTTCTTATGAGTTGAGTAGAACTATTTAAAAAGGTTTTTTAAAGGATTTTCATAATGTTGTTCTGATATTTTGATAAATGATCCATTTCGAACAAAGAAATGAAACAGAAGCACATAGATATGACAAATCTTCGGCGTGGAATCTGCTTGATGACTCTGAACTTTGCTTAATACCTGAAGAATCATGTAATTATACTACAACCTTATGATGTTATTTAATTCTACATAGATTTTAGTATGTTATAGTAAGGAGAGAAAACTAAAATACTAATAATTCTGCTACTTTACTTCCATCGCACTATAAAGTCCCTTTTAAGGGCAATCCAACCCGTGGAGTATAGGTTTATCTGTATGAATGCAGAAACTAAGAGAAACAGTGTTTTCTCCTTTTATTTTGGGGCTTTAAACAAAATATATATTACGGATATGTATTTTCATAGGTAATTTAAAAAGACAAGACCCTCCTAAATAATATATTTCGAATAACTGACATTTCAGATTTTCAATAATTATGTGTGTTGAACAATTGGGAAAGTTGTCCGCCACTACATCACAGTGACTTTACCGATTCGGCCAATTTGACATTCCGACTCACAAACTGATTACAACTTTCAAAATGTTTGGCTTTTTTAAAATTGTTTCTCCGATTTCATTCAAACTGTCACCAGTCTGTTTCTCTGGTTTTCTGCTTCCTTTTAGAGAAGTTGTCTATTAAAATTTGATGTCCCTTTAACACAAAATAAATCCCCCGAAACGTTAACCTCCAACGCTAAAGAATCAATTTTGTGGAAGCTTTTCTAAAAATTAATATCGATTGTTATTGTATGAAAAAGTAAAAATTGAAAAACACGAGTAAGACGTTTCAGTGTAGATAAATGTCCTTCTTTTTGTGTATTCTTTCAATTCCTAAACTAGTTACAAAAAAGAGCAAGATATCGATTTTTATATATATATATGTTCAATCTCAGCAAAGAAAGCGTGGTTTGTGTTGACGGATTACCCTAGTCAAACGCTTTAAAGGTATAACTTGCATATAACCGTACATTGTGTTTATTTACTCGTATCCCTTCTGATTAGTATACATGTATTTTTGTTAAAGCTTCTAAAGCTAGAATGATTTGACATAAAGTTTACTACGTTTCATGGGTATCATTACGTTCTGTTACACACATTAATGAGTGTTGAACCTAAAAACTTTAATCAGGTATTTTGTACAAGCGTCGATCAGTATAATGAATATTTAAAAATACAACCAAAAGTTCAATCTTCAACTCAATTCAATTCAATTTCAATTAAATTCAATTTATTTCTCCACAAATGCAAAACATAGATAGACACATGAAATAAAATACATACATACAATACAAGAATAGAACATGTACATCATATAAAACGACTCCAGTTGGAGCAATGTATGTTTTAAAAAGAAAAAAATCAGCAAATGTGGAAGGGGGAGTCAAAAATCAAAAATGATTTGTCGAGGACTACCCCCAATAATACAAACATATTATACAATTAAAACTTAAAAGCAAATATAAGGTAAAATGATGAGGTGGTACCAATAACGAGAAAGAAGAGGGAGAAAAATATCAAAGACAGGGAAAAAAAGTGCATCTACCTATATGTGAATGTTGTAAAGGATGGATTACTAACCTTATCAGGAAAAAATTTAAGTTACTTAGTGTAATGTGCTTTTTCAGTTAAACATTTATATAGAAAGAAAATGTATATGTAGACTTAATACGAAGAATGAAATAATCTAAGGAAAAAATAGCAGTATCTTTCGAATTACATATTTCACAAAGATCGCAAAGTGAAGTATGTAGGTGTGTGTTGTGAGTGTGCGTATGTAGGTGTGTGTTGTGAGTGTGCGTATGTAGGTGTGTGTTGTGAGT
>JARBES010000125.1:5894-16876 GCA_030265145.1 Strongylocentrotus pallidus
TATTTTAATTCCAATCATGACAGTTAATTAATGATGTCAAAGTAGTTATATGCAGGCCTAAGGCAGTGATATTACATGCCATTATAATGATTGTGTCTTGGATTGTAACAACAAAGTTTCTTATCTGTGCTGCATTCTTATGTTTTTCATTCCATTTGATAGTAACCAAAAGCGACACTACGTGTACATAATTGTAGATATACTAGATAGGACCTATTTAATCGTCGTCAGTAGTCTGCTTTTATATTTGGTAAAATTATTGAGTATCCGAAATAGTTCGAACGACATGGTATTTAAGCACTTAATTTTATATAAACATCTAAGAATATCTACTCACTCTTAGCGAAAATTACTTAGCCACCAATACTTGTAACGAATACACGTCTTACTCTTTGCTAAGACCTTTCTCACGGCAAAAAGATAAGAAAAGGTTCTTAGATTTCTACTTACCAAGTTTATTGAATCCGGGCCCTGAATATCATCAGCATACATAGGATGTATGTTGACTTATGATGTTACCGATGCATCGAGTGTAGTATGTAAATAACTGTGGCATTATTATATACTCTTCGGTAACCCAATTTGTGTGTTGTTGGTCACTTGAAAAGGATAGCGTACTATATTCAAACTCATCTTACCGATAGCCAATGGACATCGCGTAATATATTCATCATACTCATATAAAGACATCATACATCAATATTAACATAATACAGAGATTCTCAGTCGAATGCAATAAAACAGCACAGTTTATGGCATGATTTTGATAACTTCATAACTTTATATTGCAAACTATATATGTAAGTTTTTAAATTATTCCAAATATCATATATATACCTTTGTCTAGGTTATGCATTTCCCTCATGGTCAATAACATCGCCGCGCTGGGACAGCATGGCCCAGTGTCTTAGCGACTTGTACGGTAACATTGTCAAACCAGTCAAACAAATGGTAAGCAATACAATTCTTTATGTTTTGTGTACAGTTTGAACAAGAATATTATAATATAAAAACATGCAATTGTACTACTTAGGCCGTTGGCTCTCTTAGCGCAGGACCATAAATTAATCCATAACGGCTTAGCGGCACATTCCAATTTATCAGTCCTTGAAGTAATAATACGCCTTTTACGTCGTATTTCAGCCAATGCCGATGTCGGATTTTTTGTTGGCATTTGCGCGTTGGTTATATTACGCACAACCAGCCGGCCAATGCATTGCTATCTTTAATTCAATAATTAATTAACGATCACCGTATCTTCTTGAAAGTGGAGCTGAATTGGTATGGTCATATTGGCAAAATTTCAAACATTTTGGGTCTAAAATTACCTTCAGAGCAATTTTAGGTTCTAAAAGGGCACTAGAAATGCCATAGATAAAAATAAAAGCAATACAATGCACTTTGAAGGTATTTGCGATCTGAAAACAGAACTCAACTATCCTTTTAAAGCTCGAAATGTTGGTAAGTGATCGGTAAGGATAAGCTCGTCAAGTAAAACATGTTATCACGTCAATGAAGGTTTTTTTTCTTCCGCAGGCTCTAATGGAAAGGCATGGTAAACTATTAAATAATATTCAATAACAATAAATCCTTGCAGTTGTTGATGTATGAAACATGCACTTATTTCAAACTCACTGTCTATGATCGCTATCAATCGGATGTAATATTTTTTTTTTCTACACCATGCTGTTCTATCTCTAGGATCTCGGTATAAGGAAGTCTGTACTCGACATGGCTTACTCGTGTATTGAACGCGGTTTTATCCCGAAGATGCCCGGGTACATACCTCGATATTGAGAGGAGAAAGCAGGTGGGTCCGCTGTATAATGAGCCGACAATGCAGATGCAATGGAATTGCTACGGATAAGAGATAAAGAGATATGACCTTACCTTCAGGTGTTTTTAGACATCCTTTCCTTAACTAGTTTTTGTTTTGTATCCTTGACAGAATTCATCTCAAGTCAAAGGACCGTTACGGGATCGCCTTGGGCAACTAATATTTTTAACCGTGCCCCTAAAAGCGGTCAGTAATTAAGTAACGATCTTCATGTGCTCTTAAAACTGTTATCATGAGTCTAAGTTGAACTAACCTTACATGTCTTGTCCTTAGGTAAATTCACTAGGTAAATATTAAAACGAATTCATACTCTTTTGTCCCGTTCATCAACCATGTTCAGCTCAAATTGCATCAAGTATATCTGATAGTTGCGTTAACTTGCCAAAGCTTTAATCATACGAAATATGATGAGGGAATCGACGCTCTTCGGTTTAATTTGATGTTCTAAAAATTACTCCTATTTCTCGAATAACAGGCTTTGTCCCAGCTGCATACGTGAAAGGTGTTGATCGCTGTTGATGGATTATCAGTCAACTCATATGATAGCGTAAATCAGTATTGTATGAGCAAGACAGGCAATATTAGGACTCAATTAATGGTCGTAAAAATTGAAAGGATAGTAGAGTGTAGCGCTACAACAAATATTTGTTTATGAGATACTGAAAGCATCCAATTTAAATGACCAAATCATCTTTGTGCGATCTAAATCGGTTCAGAGACCGCTGAAATATCCATGAATATAACCATTTCTAATCTTTGTGGGGCCTCACAAATATTCAATGATTTTGAACCAGTCGTTGAAAAAAGAAATACCGCCTCATAGGCCTATATTTTATTCCAGCCAATGTCAATGTTGGCTTTTAGTTGGCTTGTTCGTGTTGATAATAATACGCACAACCATCCGGCCCGTGTTTTGTTATTATTATTTTTTATTATTGGCGGTCTCCGTATTGTTTTTGAAAGTGGAACTAAATTGGTATGATTGGATTTAATCTAAATTTCATATATTTTCGGGTCTAAAATTACCTGTATAGCAATTTTAGGTCTTAAAATGGCACTAGAAATGTCACGAATAAGAATAATAGCAATAACTATGCACTTTAAATGTATTTGCGGTCTTAAACAAAAAGCCAACTGTCATGTTAAGGTTGATACGTCAACGTCAAGGAATCATAGATCATTCTTTGATTTGTTATTAGACATCCCTTCCCCCCAAAAAAATATTATTTAGCAAACAGACGTTTGTTAATAAGAAATGTATTTTACCTTATGTGTTTTATGCAAATAAAACCTAGTCTACCGCATTACGCCAATAATTTTTTTTTTTTTAAACAGTATAAACATCGGTGATATTTATTTCTTTAAATGCAATGCATCCAGTATTTGTTTGTTAGAATTGGAAAAATATATAAATTATTATTTAGAAAAAGAAAAAGAAATCGTTTAAATCATGCCGGGTTATAATGTAGCTATACGTATTCGTACAGCAGGCCTACTCTCCAGTCTTGCCAGTTAATCCACAACAGTTGATAGAACAAGTAAATGTGATGTTTAATTTTCAAAAGATGGTGTGTCATGTGCTTTGCTGTATTATTAAATAATGATATACACACGCGGAAACAGCCCACTGAAAACTACTTGAAGTTTTAAGAATGTTCATAGTTACAAACACTTGTTGAGAGCAATGAACAGATTTGATAATTATCGCCGTCATTACATTTTATATCTTTTAGAAGTTTGAGCAAATTTCATGAATTTATATTTATATTGACACAAAATGTATTTATATATTTGTATTTCTTTTGTTTTAGTAACCTATCAGGTAAAAGACTATAACCCGTCAAATTGCAATCCAAATCAAACTCAAAGTTCATTTTATTTCGTTCGAAATTGAATGAAGGCATGAATTGTTGTTCAAAAGGCTTTATTTTTCGTTTACTTAAATTTCGAGAATGGGAAAACAAAGTTTTGGCATAAAAAAGGTGTATAACTTTTTTTTCAGTCTAACTAATACAAAACAAATATTTTAAAAGAAAAGACCACAATTTTTTACAAAAGCAAATATAATTTCGAATTCTTGTTCGAGTTGATACCGATTGTTGAAACAATGAAACATCTGCTGTGTTTTGTGTGATTGGTCACATGCATTGTTTACTTTTGCAATGTGCTACACATGTATTTTGAGCTCTGTGATTGAACATCATAATGAAGAAAATGGTAATATTTGTATTTGTTGTGTGTTAAATATTAAAGGTACTGATCATACAAACATTCCTATACAAATGTGTAAATGTTATTATATTTGATGTATAGATGATATATGCAGTTCAAGTCTGACAGGCCTGTGAATTTATTTCTGAAGTTGTTTTCTTTCCATAATTACATGTATATCCTTACCCCTTCATCTCTCTGTATAATGCGCAAAGACCCTTGCAAATCGACACTAATGCACATACACGCCAACACTCGTCCCCCTTTCCAGCATTCTATGATCCCTCTCTCTACTTTCTCTTTTTCTCTCTCTCTCCCCCTCTCTCTCTCTCTCTCTCTCCCTCTCTCTCTCTATCTCTCTTCATTTCTCTCCTCTGAAGCTTCCCTTTCTCTCCATCGTCCTGTATAAGTCTCTTTCCTGGAAGAAAAAAAAGCATGATAGCAGAATAAATTATTAATAGATATGTTTATTTCAATTGGTCGAGAGTATCATTGTTAACATTGCATCATGTTTTCATGTGATAATAAACAAAGTAAATAAAGTAAATAACGATATTGGAAATATAAAGTGTAGTTTCAATGTCGTGAATAATTGATAATTGATAATTGAGAGGAAAAAAAAGAGAGAGATCAGAAAACGGGCGGGAGAAGTATTGTGGGGAAGAGGTGTTTAAGAAAAGAGAAAGGAAGCGACAGAGAGGAGGAGAGAGAGAAAGAGAGAGATGACAGCATGGTCAAATATCATTTATTATAGAGAAAGGGGCGTTTCAGGAGAGAGAAAAGGAGAGAGAGAAGGGGTGGGAGAGAGAAAAGGAGGGAGATACATAGGAAGAAAAAAAATAGGCCCGAGAATGATGGAGAGAAAGATCATTAACTATAAAGAAGGAGGTGTTTCAGAGGAGATAAAGGGTGGGAGAGAGATGACAAAGCGGTGGAGAGAAATACCATTTATTGTAAAATAAGAGTTTTTTAAGAAGAGAGAAAGGGAGAGAGAGGGAGAGAGAGAGAGGGGGGGGGGAGAGAGAAAGTAATAGAGAGAGAGAAAGATCATTATTTGTGTATGGAAAAAGAGGTTTTTAAGAAGAGAGAAAGGGAGCAAGAGGGGAAAAGAGAAAAGAGAGAGAGAGAGAGAGAGATGGCAGAACGGTGGAGAGAAAGAGGTGTTTCAGAAGAGAAAAACAAACAAACAATTGACATGAGTAGGGGCGGGGCACCGCAGTTTAATCCCCTTTTTCAAATTAACGCGGCTTTGTATTCTTATATTAATTTGAAATATCCTCGTTCATCTATCGCCAATGTGTGTAGGTAAAATGATACAATGTGACTAGTGACCTCTTTCGTCCAATGATTTATCGTTGCCTGTGTTTGGCAGGGAGTTATAGGTTATAGAGTTCGACTTGAAAGGAAATACACATTTTAAATTCAACTAGTACATACCTTCATAAATATTTTTTGTCTTCATTATGATGTGATGTACTTGCCAACGGATTGTCATGGACAATCACTTACATAATACGCAACAACCAACAAGCCAAAGAAATTATTATGATAGTAATAATGAAGATATTGATAATGATAAAAATGATGATAATAATAATGATAATGATAGCAATATCACTACTACTTATAATAGTAATAATGATAATATGAATAATAATAATATTAATGGTGATTCCAAAAACACTTTCAGTAATAATTGTAATAATACTAAAAACAATTACAGTGATGATAATGATACAATTTGAATCAAGAACTTTATTTATAATAACAATTATAATAACAATGATAATACAACTAATACAAAAGTAATAGCAATGATGAAGATGATAATGATAACATAAGCGCGTTATATTATAGCGCTCATCTGTCAGCCTTGGTACTCCTTGCGCTCAACGATGATATGAAGCAATTCCAATTCATTGTGTTAAAGGAGCATTAGCGCCATCTATGTTGAACTGTTATTTTTAATGACGACACGTTTTATATTGCGTTTATCATTCCTATTGTCTGCATGATGAAACACGAATTTCGTTTGAGTTTACACAGACATTATTATCTCAAAGATACGGATTGTTTGCCCTTTAGACTGTTTGCTTCTCCAATTACAACACCTGCAAACCAAACATTTGAACCAGATTATAAGTATGAAGATCTAACTCTGAAAATTTCAAGGATTACCACTTCAACCTCTTTACGATATAAACTTTAATATATAAAGTTGAACAAATGATAAAGGGAAAAACATGGCACCCAATTCAAATACTCACTTCTTTACAGCACTATTTATGAATGAAATCAATACAATGAATGTACCATCATTCTGTTTTTTTAAATGCAAGTTATGAGCGATTCGTTAATCGGCTGCTGTTTGCATATTGTAATAAAACCATGAATAAATGAATTTACTACATAATGGAAAAAAGACACAAAACAAAGTGCAATCAGGAAAAAAGTGTTTAGATTAATGTCTTGAAATAAATTATAAAAAAATATCACGTCCACCTTTTTATGATTTTAAATTGTATAAGGATTAAAAGCGACGAATACAAAATACTCTCTGACATTTTAAGACAAGTAATCTTATTTTTCGGAAAGTAAATTTTATTATAAAGAATGTCCGTATAAAGCCTGGACCCCATTTTATGGAATATGAAAACAAGTGCCGTTATAGTGTTAAGACAGTTGAGCCGTAGAGGCACTGTCACCATCGATTTTTTAAGAATTTGTTTGTACATTGTTCAATATTGCGCGCATTAATTTAAGCGTTTTAGTTTTTATGATGAATTTTATTTGAAGTAGGAGTTTATTTATGATACCTTATCTACTATGTATTAATTGTCGGCCTTTGGAACACTTTTTCAAAATATACATTTCTGTAGGTTATGCATGTGTGTGTACCACAAAGGCAATAGCGCCATCTATCGTGAAAATGTTATAATAATGTTTTTTGATACTGTCTGTATGTACAGCATTCTTGTCGTATTCAGGAAAGAATTGCATATAAAATTGGATTGTATGTATAATATCAAATCTTCAAGATATGGGCCTTTAGAAATGTTTGCATTTTAGTCATAATAATATTTCAATGAGGTTCAAAGTGGATGAAATAAAAATTAACATTTTAACATAGCTAGAAATATGTATTTTCGATTATTTGTTTGTGTTCGTTTAATATCAAATCATTAACAATTATTTTCTTCAAGGTACCATCCTTTTCCATAATAATAATAGCATAATTCAATAAATGAAGTACCTTTACGAATGATAAATAATGATCGAAGATAAATGAGGGAAATATGTTATAGTATCAAATCTATCTAACTGACTACTCCGGCGATGGGACACGCTATCACCGAGGCGATGATAGTTTGTCGACCTGCCTGAGTTCATGAGATTGTTATTTGCTTTATATCCAATATCACCAAATACATGTAGGTCAAGATACAAACCTTTAAGTTTGGGTTCAAGGCAAGTTTGTACAATTAATCTTAAAATTAAGAAAATAGCAATATCAAATAATGAGATATAACAAATGTAATAATATGATTTCAATCATAGTTTATTAATAGGGAAACATATACCATTAACAACAACTTACGTATTAGCTTACCTACCAGTTATTTATTTATTTGTTCGGTTCTTATTTTCCTTTTCAGTCCTTGAATTTTCTTCCCAACGTTTACATGAACCTATCCCCCTCCTATTGCCCCTCTTTTCCCTTTCTGATCAAAACAAACTTATTCAACACAAAGGTAACATTTGAATTTCAGGATATTAATGTAGATATTGAAAGAAAGAGAGAGAAGATGACAGAGAGAATGGGGATAGATGAGAGAGAGGGAGTGAGAGAGAGAGAGAGAGAGAGAGAGGGAGACAGAGAGAAAGAGAGAAAGAAAAACAGGAAAATATTGTTTATCGTTGCTGACGTTTGGCAGCGTGTTGTATGCAAAAAGAGAATTCCACTGGAAACAAAATAAATGATTTTAAAGCAGTTAATACAACTCTGTATCGATATTTCTTTCAGGACGATGTGCTTTTCTTGCCTACGTATTACATGTAGCCCTACCATGGTAAGTCGCTGACATAATTAACGACGCAAACAAAAGAAAAAGCAAGAATATTAGTACACAAAAATGATTAAGATAATATCAATAAATTGTGCCACAAGGGCATTGGCGCCGTCTACGTTGAAGTACTTTTAATGACGACACGTTGTTCAACAAAGTGTGTATCGTAGACATTATGTTCAATGTTATCATGATAAGATAAATTTCGTTGGAGTTTATATAAATATAATTATCTTTAAGATACCAATTCTTAAACTTTGAAACCTTTTTTCATCTCGAGTTAAACATCTCCTTTATGAAAACAAAGCACTTGAATCAGATAAAAATATATGAACTTATCTTTAAAACAAGTAACAGCAGTCCAACTCTTGTAATAAGATCATCTGTATCATAACACACAAATAAGAAATACATAGTGGAGAAATTCTGAAATAAATAATTTTTTTCCTGCAACTTGTCTCCGTTCTTGGGGCATTACTTGAAATATATTGTAATGAACAAATCATTATAAACCTTCTAAATAAAAAAGAGAACCCTAAGTCGAACATTTTAGAAATAATGATTCCTACCAGTCTACAACTTTCCAAAAAGTATAATTGTCTCATTTTGTCAGATTCATTCAGTCTTTAACCGGTCAACTTCTTGGATTTTTCTGCTTTCCTCTAGCTAAGGGTAGATTGCTTTCGGGTTTGGATTTTTCTTTATTGATTGCCATAAAAGGTTCATAGACGGACGATATATGAGCAAAACTAAAATAATTATGGTATTGCACAGTCAAAATGTCAGTCTCTCGTAGTGTATTGTATTAAAAACAAAAGTTCGACAAGATTATAAATTACCATGTCACTATTGGTATGATATTCAATGGAAAATACAGTTTATAGGAAGAATTTTACAATAAAGTCTATACACCCAGAAAAGCAACCTCTATCATATCCTAAAGACAAGTCATGTTAGTATTTCATGAAATGACTTTCGTTATTATTATCACGAATGACCATTTCCATAAAGTACAACAAACCATTAATGCCTATAAAGCTGATGTTTTAATAAAGAAATAGCATGAATAGACCTTTTGCAAGATGTCGTAAACAACTTAAATCTGTCAAAAATATGTGATTTTCGTTATTAAATGAAATTTGATACATACGTTTGCATTAAGTGCCTCATTATGAAATATTTCATTCACCTGTCACGACTAACTATATTTCAATAGTCATAATGCCCAAAAATACCTGTTTTTACGTGGGGGAAGCCGTGTTTAATTAAACTAGCTACATCTAATATATGTAATTAGCAATATGCAATTCGCATCCTAACTATTGTTATACACATGTTACAGGTAAATTAATAACTCATCGCTAGCTAAAGGTGTATCAATTCAAATATTTTGTTTTACACATGGCTTTTTACAAAGACGCAATGCTTCAACATTGACTTACGATCCACATCTATACACACCAACAACCACACCCAAACCAATCATACTTGTACCCACAAACCTTCATAACCAATGCACAAGCAAATAATGAAAATCTAAATAGAAAGTGTTAACGAAATAATAATTCGTCATTGGTATGACAACTGTGCTACAAAACTGCAACATATTTGTAAGGGTTATCATCACTACTGAATGTATCAGTGTATCAAGATTATTCTGTTTGTGCCAATGCGGCACTGTGTACTTTATGTTTGGCGCCATCTATTTTAACAAGGTGACAGCGTTGGAATTCATGATGGCCTACGTGTATGACCTGCAGTTTTTTAATCTTAGTCTTGTGATAGGGAATGTTTGTTCAATCGGTCTATTTGTGGTAATATCAGCTATCATTTCGTTAAATATTTTAAGATTACTTACCACCTGTGATAATTAAGTACTTACTGATACATATTCGGAGTCTTTTAATTCATGTTTGTTTCGTCAAAGTTGAATGACTTTATCTATCTCAAAAAAATTAGTCTGATGATCACCAATATAATACACGCAAACAAACACTGACACACTATTAACCTAAATTTGTCTATCAAACAGATGAAAGTAACTCGTTTATAATTTTCCTAGTTGCATTCGCATTTTTGCGTTAATCCTTGATATCATAGCTATTATATTTCCCGTCACAATCACTTAGAGATTAAATAATTTATATAGTAAGATGAGGTCTCCCATCCCCTTCCATTTCAGGTCACCCCAGTCTATCTTGCCTACCATTCCATTACATCAACGGCACCATCTATTATGAAATACTTTTAATGACGAAATGTCGTTCAACATCGCGTGCATTTTACTTAAAGTATTATATGACATTGTTGTTTGAATATATACTTGATATTATATCTCCGAGATAAGAAAGTTCGGCCTTTAGAACTGTTATCATCTAAATTTCGTTAATCACAAAAACAAAACACTTAAATCAGGTTCAAAGTATAAAGACCTGTCTATTAGACATGATAACATTTTGTCGTAACAGAAAATGCCATCCATGTTATGAACAACAGCTTTTTCATACAGCATAAACCTTTATTTAATATTATTAGGTTGTAGGTGTTTCATCACACTGCTATACATGTGCCAATAAAGATAACGGCGTCATCTGTTTTGAAGTATTTTTAATGACGCCATGTCGCGTGTATCGTGTGCAGTATTATCATCGTCTTTATTATAAATTGTATTTGCAGTCGACGTTTACTTATGATATCCATATCTCTAAGGTTCTAATTACCCGCCTTTGAAACTGATTTTTTCTTCATTGTAAACCATCGGTGATTTATAAAGGTTATGTACGTTTCAGCACCCTGCTACGAAGCTTAAAGGGATATTTGAGTTCTGTTGCAGAGGGCGCTACACCATTTTTTTGTCGTGAGATAAT
>JARBES010000125.1:82355-98872 GCA_030265145.1 Strongylocentrotus pallidus
CATCCAAACCCGACACAAAAACAAACATTGCGGGGGTACAACCCACCCCCCCCCTCCCGTCGCCCTGCGTACGCGCCTGAGACATGGGGGTGTTTTATAAAGCTGTTTGTAAAATTACGTATGACTTTACGAACGATTTGCATATGAAGTGCCAAATAGGATGCCCAAAGTTTTTCTTGATATTTTACCAACGAGTGTCTATATTTACAATAACCTTAATTAAATTATGGCAACAAATATACTTTGTTGTCATAATTGTTTGGAAAAAAATGTTTGTTTAATAAGAATGTTAATTTACATCTGCACAGTTCAACTTTAGTTGACGCAGTTAAAATGATTCAGCATTTAGCTTTTCATATTACGAACAGCTTTATGATACAACCCCTGTATGTTTGTGCACAGGAAATTTGTTTTCTGTAAATTTACACTCTGCAGCTATATATTATACAAATATGACCTTGCATAAATATTAAAAGAATTTAAATACAATTTATGTAAATATGAGTGAGTAAAATACGTGTCCGGGAAAACTGGCATTGAATCTAAAAATATGAATTCGAAATATTGTCTAAACATGTCGCTTTTTACATACATTTTTCATTAAAAACATGTTGGTAAGAAGAAATATATATTTGGGTTTTGTGTGACACTCATACTGGCAGAGTTAAAAACTGATATTAGTGGATTCGCATGGAAAATTCGCCACCTTTCGCGTGTTTACCCAATATTAACAGGTGTTGTCAGTCACAACGAGTTGATTAAACAATATTTGCGCACAAGATAATATTCTGCAGATAATGACTTGTAGGGTGTGTAATGTACACAATTTTGACCGCCGAACGGGAGTTACAATTTGTTGAGGGTTTATATTTTCGCTAAGCGCGCTGAGTTAATAGAAAATATGATCATAAGGGAAATATAGCTCATGTGCAGGAGAGGATGAAACATTTTAATAACCAATTGCCTCCTACTGCGCGTTATTACATAGCACATATAACACGCGTAATTTATTAATCAAGCTCGAAATTGAAATACGCTGATACCGCATTTTGATGCTTGTACATAATGAGTGCTCCTATTTGTTTATTACTAATTTCATAAAATATAATTCGATTGGTTATTCCCCAAACAACGGGCGTAACAGGGATAGACATCACAGCATTTTCAGAATACTCCCAATGGTGTCAGCGAATTATTAGTCAAGAAACATGGACAATGACTACTGTGTTGCTTTAACACTCCAGAGGATTGTTTAGGGCCTAACATTTATATCGGTTTTAGGCCATGTTTTATCAATAACTTTTGACTTTGTTTAATTCCCTTTTGTTATTCCTGATGACTGCTACTGTTTTCTTCTAAAACGTGCCCCTTTTCCGTTCTGTTATAGGCCCCTTGTATATACTTTTCTCACTATTTGTGCTTACAAGTATGTGCTCTTTATTCAATCATATACTTTCTTTCATTACAAAACGACACTCTCATCACATCTCTTTGTTTTCTGTCACTTTTCAAAGTGAATGGGTTCTTTCACCCCCTCCCCACCAACAAATATCAATAAATAAACAAGGAATTATGACAAAAAGCATGGCTAAAGTGTTACATCAAACAAACACGCCATGAAGGGATACAAAGAGCACTTGTTGAATGACAGAAATGAAAGTTCTGCTATTACAGCGATAGCTATAGTTGGCAAAACAATTACAGCTGATATCTGCCACTTTCTTTTCGAGGTACCTTTGTGGAGATTATAAAATAAATATTTGAGGTAAGGATTGATGTTACTCATATGGTTGTATGTCTAAAGGTGATAAACGGCATATACATTCATTATCAATCTTTCTATCAGCTTTGGCAACAGGAGTCAGACTTAATTTATTTCCTACAGGATAAATTTGTTGTCACTGCAATAAGAATGTTCTGTTGTTCGTTTTGTATTTGTTATTGTGTAATTGCTACAATATCACATTATACATCAACAGGTAATTATCGAAGCGTGATCTTGCCAGCAGCACCTCTAGAAATGTATACATCTGTATACATTATTTGCGGCCCTATCATTTGTACAAAATTGTTCACAGCCTGGCTGATTGAGTAATTTATTCCTGATTTAGACCTGTCATAGTTGAGTGCACTCACATGGAATTATCAATTTGTGACCGTACATAGAAAAGGGCAGCTATTAATGTATACCGACGAGGTTGAATAAACCTTAAAGAGCATATTCATGATGCAAGCTGCTCCGTTTGTTATCAACTTGTTGAGGCATCTTTTTCATGTTATTCACCAAAGGAGACTTATCATTAATTATGTGAACAACAGCGTTTGGTTCAAGAGCAGGATATCCGATATCAAGATTAGACTCCATAGTCTTTCTTGCAAATGTATAAAACCTCCAATGCGTGTGACCAAATACGTCTTAATTACAATGGAATCACTGATGAAAATGTTCTTTTGATTTGTGTGAGATGAACTAAAAGAAATGATCAGGGACCACATCAAATCAATCCGCTGCTGTGTATCTCACTACGGCAGGAACAAGACCCCCCGCAAGCGATACCTGCCAAGCTCCCTCAACGTCCAGAAAATGTGGGAGCTATTCAAGAAGGAACACTCAGAGCAGCAAGTAAAGTATCACACTTACTACAACATCTTCGTCCAGGATTTCAATCTGGGATTCGGAAACCCCAAGACAGATGTGTGCACATGGCACAAGGCCAAGATCAGGTGTGGGAAGGATGAGGAGAAGAAACGCACGCTTGTCACCGAGTTGCTTGTTCATCGTAGCAGGTCCCGCAAATTCTACCAGCCGTTGTCCACTAAACCGGATGAGTCAACGCTGATGATATCGTTTGATTTGATGCAGAATCACGCCCTTCCCAAGAGTCCAATAGGGGAAGCATACTACGCTAGGCAACTGTGGCTCTAGTACTTGGTATCATTGAACACAAACCAAGTGGTGAGAGGGAAATCAATGGGGAGCAGTTGCGTAAAGATGTGCATTTCTACACATGGGGAGAACAGGAGATGGGGAGAGGTGCAAACCAAGTCGCAAGCGCCATTAAACATTTCTTTGATGAAAGGTGTTGCAGTGATCTCCTGCAATCACTAAGGTGGTCCTTTTTAGTGATTCTTGTGTTGGCCAAAACAAGAACGGTATTGTCCTTGGCATGCTAAACCTTGTATAGACGGCTCACAAGGTCGAGTTTGAGCACATTTTGCCCGTAAGAGGCCATTCATACATGCCAGCTGACCGGGCATTCGGTAGGGTGAAAAAGAGACTGCGCCGAGAAGAAACAATCCTAATGCCATCAGAATACCTCGCGCACTTTGCAATCGTTGGCAATTTCCATGTGCATGGCCGGGACTGGCTTGCATTGGATTTGAAAGATTCTGTGTAGAAGATTATGAAGACCAGCTCCAGCACCAGTCACATTCGCCAAATATTATAGCGCACCTGGAGATGAGTACACCATATTGCTAAGCGGGATGTAGCAAATCTTCTATGAGCAATGGGGGTGGAGCTAGAAGTGGAACCGCTAGTAGGGTATGGGCCACGCAACTTCATTCAAGAAGTAGGCGCCTTTTACAAAGAGGTGTGCACGCCTACTGATGCAATGGACGTAGAGAGTGATGAGGAGGACGAAGGCATCATTTGTTCCTATGAAGATTTATATTTGATTTTATGCCTTAACGTGATCAATTGACGGCACAATTTTGTTCCAAAGTGATATTTCAGACTTCTACCAGATACCAATATCATCATAAAAGTCGTATGATGTGTACATTTTTCATAGGAAAATAAATATGTTAAACTATTGAAAAGGTCTAAAAATGGATGTAAAATGTTATCACCTACTGCCCACAGATTTTCCTGGAATGCTTTATATTTCATCCTTAGTATCTCCATTACTTGGACGACATTTAAAATCAAAGGATGTGTTATCGTTATCGTAGTATTTGTCACCAAAGGCTAAAGAACAAGGGATGCTATCCAAGTGTAAGCTCCAATTGATGTGGCTTTCATTTTAAAAAGTTAATGGATCAGATTGATATTAATATTTTAAACTATTTAATTCAAGAATGAATTAGGTCAACAATTCAGCATTGATTTTGAGGTTGAATATCCTAGCATCCATGTCATTAAGCCTCTAAACATAAATTAATTGCAGAAGGGATTTATACATTGATTAAGGCTTCTAAAATGTGCATTCATTGAGCAATGTAGTTGGAATCAAATCCCGTTGTATTGCCCATGTATGCATTTGTTTGTAAGTAGCGCTGGTAATTATTAATGCAAATTTACTAAACCAGAATGCATGAACACAGATAATTAATATTTTGCGCTTTGCTATCTTCACTGTATAATAACAACTAATTGATTGTGGCTAATCTCACAACTTTACAGTAGATTGTATTGGTATTGTATGGTTAGAGTTGTGTCGTTCCTACTTCCATTAGGATGTTAAAAAACAATTATTCAAATAATATGTATGCAGAATCAGCACTCAAGTATATATTTTATCTGCTGTTTATGAGGAGTCGGTTACAGTAGTGAACTATGAATAATTTCCATTGTAAGGTATTTTCTTGTTGACATTCATATTCAGTTATTATGATATTGTAAAAGAAACTGAGCATTAATGACTGTATGTTAATTAAATTACTTGCCAATTATTGTATGTCTTAATTAACTCACCGTTATGACATGAGATGATGAGTAAAGCAAATTTGCAAGATTTTCAAATTTCACACAATACAAGTCCCTACTGCCTGTTTATTTTGTCAATTTAGAAATGTGCTGAGTCACCTGAGTGGTTGTGTTTTTTGTAAAAGTTGAATAGAGAGAATATTTTTATGATTGAAGTTGCCTATGTACTAACCATTTGCGAAATGTGTAACATTTTGATTGAAATTAGTGTGGAGCAAAAACGTCTACACTGCAAAAACATTTTGATTGAAATTAGTGTGAAGCAAAAACGTCTACACTGCAAAAACAAGGGTGTTAAATTCAACACCATGGGTTTTAATTTTAACACTTTCCCGGTATCTATATCGGACAAAACCAGCTGGTGTTATTTAACACCAGGGTTTGGAATTAAACAGTTCAATTACACTCTTGGTGTTGAAGGAATTCCGCCTTTGGTGTTAAAATCTAACACCATTATTTTAACTTGGTGTTAAAGTTCAATTCTAGTTTTGGTGTTAAAAAATCCAACACTATTTCTTTCAACACCAGTGGTGTGTATAATTTAATCCTGATTGTTTTTGTTAAAATCAATACCAAAGATTTAACACTCAATTCAAAGAATCATGCGATGTCTGTTGGATTTAGTGGTAACAATTGTCTAACTTTTTTGTCTGCACAACAAATTTTCACACTTAACGGCATGATTGCGCTGATGAAATTGGATATTCAGACCTTGACTAAAAATTCCATAACCACGATATCCCGAAGAGATTCTTAACAGCTAGCTCGCGCATGCGCATGCACGATACGACGTCATATAATATGACAACTGTCGTCCAATAATTTTGCTCGAATCCACTAACTTATGCGCATGCGCAAGTTCAACACCATCACACCAAGACTCGGAACATCAACATGTACTTAAATATTTCGACACTCTGTTGGTGTTGAACGGACTTGAACGGACGTGAAATTAACACCAAGGGTGTTGTTTTATTCTATTCCGTGCTGGTGTTAGAAATTAAACACCCTGGTTTTTGCAGTGTAGAATGATGAGATGTGAGAAGTATGTTCAACGTAATGTAGGCTTTCAATGTGTTAAATGGATAGATACGTGTGTGTTAGACCCTGAATTATAATTTTAAAAGTATGTTATTACATCCAAACATTGAAAAAAACATCATTCTTAAAACAAACAAAAAATAAGAATTTGAAATGCGGAATGACACATCAAAATTGTAATTCCAAAAGGCGCTAAATCCGAACAATCATGTTTGGGGTAGATCTTTGAACTGTGTGAACATTTGGCGGTTTCGATGAAACAAAAGTGGTCTAACAGAAAACCTTGATTTACTCGAAAACACCAAAAGTGGATTTAGCGCCTTTTGGAATTAAACTCTTCATGACATATATATGTATCTCTCTTTTAAATCTGAGGTTGCAAAACAAAGAGTTATGGATCTATATGTACTGCTAATTCATGGCATCTGGACTTTCCTCCTTGAGTTAATATATATTTCTTCAAGTTGATAAGGTTGGTAATGTTAGTTAACATAATTGATTTCATCGGTGTATTCTGTGCCTGTCATAATTACCATGCCCCTACATCAATCATTACAAATGAAAATACATAAGTAAGTAGAGGTTTCATAATCATTGCAAGAAGTTATAATACACATCATACCAATACAAAATGATTAGGAACATATTTTTTTCTCCAAAGCAAACAACAAAATTATGTATTATCTTTTCTTACTGAAACTGTCTTTGTCTCATTTTGGGGGAGAACATTTTCTATTCTTCTTTTTTACTTATTTTGTTTTCTAAGTCACATCGGTGCCTGTTGATCCCCCATGATCCTCTTTTTCTTATGTTAGTTGAGAGCTGAGTTAATGAGATAGCCACCTGTCAGTGACCTCGATGTGTGGTATAATCCCTTCAGGCCCAGTAGTATTGACGGTTTTAAAACCTATTAATAATGTTTCAGTCCAGGTATTAGAGTTTTGAATACGGCATTGTTAAAAAAATAATGAATGCAATAATACACACATACATATACGCACACACTTCTACAAAATCCCTGAAGTTTGTGATCTTTTAAAGTTTCCTGGTTCTATGATTATAAATTAGCTCCCATAACGAGCTTGGGTCTGTACAAGTAGATGGTTGAAAGTCTTTACATCCCGTTACCCTTTCGAAAGTGGAAGGTATTGATTATACTTTTGAAATTCTTTTTGACACTTCCTGATTTATCGCTCGTGAGAAGCATTCATAGTTTTCCTATTGTTCGAGTATGAATTTGATGTTCTGCCCAAGCTCGTTTATGTTTCTCAGATACTGCAGGGGTTAACTTCTATTCAACATGAATTTGAAAAGCAATATGTTAAATATTCTTGGTTTGTTGGTTGTGACTTGTACGTATTAGTTTCAATTGTTTATTTCTAAAATGTGTTTATACATTTTCTAGCAAATCCGCGCTGAGCAATGTAGGAAAACATATGTAATATATCGTTTTTAACATAATGTTTCGACACAACGTCGTGCATCTTTTTGTGGTGACAATTTTTTTTTTGCCTTTAATATAGATTACGGATAATTGCAATCAATGGTCATATTTAGATGTGATATAAATAATTTTGGCAATGTTTTGCAAAGTAATAATTTTCTCGTGCTGGCACTTTCATTGCAGTTTTTGTTAAACCATTGATCGCTCGTGCTTCACACAAGAAAATCAACATCCCTTTGGGCAGCAGTGCACATTTCAGATGTAATGTTCCACTGCAAAAATCAGAAGTACTTGATACCCTCTGGCGATTTAACGATACACCTTTGAACAAAAGCAACGGAGACGGACGGATCTATATTAATTCAACGACAAGTAGCAGTCTAATTGGAAGCCAGCTTACCATCGTAGATGCAGATCTATCCAATGAGGGATTATATATATGCATCTTAATAACAGAAAGAGATTCGCATGAGCAGCTGTTTTACCTTACTGTAAATGGTAAGTTTATATTTGATTATCTTATTGTTTATATATTCGCTTGGATGTTAGTTTTATTGGATGAGAGTAACAACCATGCCTGAAACAACCCAACGTGTCTATGTAGACCTTATTACTTCATGAGTTAGTGTAATATACATGTAGGCATATTCTTATGCATTCCTCAATACATGCCAATTGTAAGGAGGGGGATCTTTTGCAATCATTATCCGGTCTAGTCAATTAAAAATCAATACAAATCTATTCAATTAGAATCAAGTGTAGAACTTCGTTTAATATGCATGCTGCAAAATGAAAACATGCTTAAACTTCTACAAACCCACACTACAGGCACGGACCAGTGAAGCAGTAGTATAATTGAAGGACGCAAGGATTGTCAAGTATGACAGACATGAGCAAACAGGCGTTGCGTCTGGGGGAGGAGAAGTGCCCCCTTTTTAGATAAATGCCCCTTTTTATAATAACCGCCCCCTTCCATTGCTCAGAAAGGGAACTTATCAGAGGTTTAACTTTTGTTGAGTGCCCACTTTACTTACGCATGTGCTCATTCTAAATGTGTCATTTTCTCTTCTAATAAGTGCCCTTTTTTCTGTAGTAATAATCGTCTCCTCCTTTTTTGTATATATGCCCCCTTTTCACGTTTGATAAGTTTCGCTATTAGCATCGTGTAATTGCCTCTTCTACATTCATAAGTGCCACTTTTACTTTGCAATAAGCATGATAATTTCATCATTCCCCTTCTAAAGAGTACTCCTTTTCATTGCTAACCTTTGATAAATGTCCAATGTACTTTGACACGTGTCCCCTATTCCTATTTTTTTCAAATCATGCAAGGAAACCCGTTTAATTCCTAGACTTCACTGTCAGTCACTACTGAATGACTGGCGGAATGTCTTTTTCTTTGGTAATTGATATACATAAAACTAGCTGTAAACGGTACATGAGCATTTGTCTACATCAATAACCAACTTGTTGTAATGACCAAAATTAGACTGATTGAATCTTTGCGCAGCACAAAACGTAAGACCTTTCGGCAGAAGGGTCTGAAAATCAGAATACTTAATTAAATGACCGCGATCACTAAATTCGATTCGACGACTAACGTTCACTATATTTCCACAACAAGACATGTTCAAGCCCTTTGATTTTGAGGGAAGTTCTAAATTAATAAAATATCTTTCAAATGCCATTGAAGTTTAACAATTTCATGTATTAGGCCTGCAAACGGGACACAGTACCTTTAATAACTAATCCAATATTCAGCTCAATAATTTGATTTACTTTCACATTGACCTGATATCTACAATGTAGATTTCTTTTCATGTACTAATGTATCAGACAGAAAATCAATAATGATTATTGTCATGAACCCCTCTATCTTTTTGTTTTTATTCGAAATTCAACTTGCTCAATAATAAGGTTACGATTAATAACTTAAAGGTGAGTGTGAATAAATAACAAAGATCTAAATGATATTTTAAAAATGTATAAAGAATTTCAAAAAATATGGATAGACCTACAAATATGTGCCGTGTTTAAAAATCAAGTTGTTTAAGCATTTTGTTGTTTACTCGATCATCTTGTCTTTGGGAATTTCGTGATGAAGGGGGAAATGAAAATGAAGATGATGATGATGATAAAGAATGAGGAGGAAAGAGGAATCATAATAAAAAGATAGAAATCATAATAATAATTATAATACTAGTTATCACCATCCTCATCTTCCTCAGTTTCATAATAATGAATATAGTGATGATAATGATAATTATAAGAAGAACGATTATTGTGAAAGTGATTATGATAATAACATAATCACCGAATAATCATCAAAAGGAGAAAACCCACAATTAAAGTGAGTCTGCAAAGTTAGACTTGTGCATTTGAACATACACAAATCGCCTTATACAATACCATACTATACTAAACTTCTTCAATAAATATTGTTCCAAAAGACTTCAATTAAGTGATAGTACACGGTGGTAAATATTGCAATATTATAAACTATAATGACTATCTACTTACCGTTCCAATACGATTTAGAAGAGTTATCTAATGAAGATTGTGATTCGGATGAATTCAATATTCAATTTGACACGCAATATTTTGACACCGCCGTATGGCTGCAAGGAGATTGCCTATTGTTTTTGTATGTAAATGCATTCTTATGTACACATAAGACTATCAATCAATGACTTATTATTGACATAGCATTGTGAAATAGCAAACCTAAAACCATGACTTGTCAACTGTAAGTTATAAAAACACACCATATTCTTCACGAACCAGTACCCAAATTATCGATAGGCCCACCGTCCATAAAAGAAATCGACCCCAAAAGGCCCTTTGGTTGATATTTCCCCCAATTTGTAATGATGCAATATTAGTCAAAGTTATCCGTTCATGCAACGCAAAAGCAATATACCCCTCTCCCCGGAGCAAATGCTTTACATGATCGAATTAATATGCAAGTGCAAAACTACTAGAGTTATTCACCAGCGCTAGTAGCAATCGTCATGCCGTGCTTTTATTAATCACTATTACTAATTTGTTTGCACATTATTGATGTATTTCGATGTATTCATATAGTATGTCATATTTTGTCTAATGATAAAGGATTTAAAACAAATAATCATTTTGTTTCCATTCCTCGCGTTATTTGAAACAGTTCTGCCTGAATCAATCAATATCATAGACATCCTGACAAACAAGCAAATTGGAGATGGTGAATCTGTAACGTTTCGTGACAAAGAAGAACGTTACTTCAACTGCTCGGTCGGTACCCCAACAAAGCCCCAATCCAACGTATCATGGCAAAGCACAGATATTAGGCAGTTTTTTGAAGAAGATATTCAACGTGTTCCCGTGGGAGAATTAGATTTAGCTTCGCGTTCTCTGCGGGTCGCTGTCACAGAGAAGGAGCATGGGAAATACATCAGCTGTGAAATTACCCAGTTTGGGACAACACTTCGCTCTGCTTTCAAAATTCATGTACCAGGCAGGCCTCTGGAAATCAAATTTTTCACCCCCCCCCCCCCCCCCCCCCGGCGGTGTCACTTCATATTCAAAGCTGTATTTAAACACAAACACAAACACACATGTTTGTTTGTGTGGGGGATGTGCATATTTTTAAGAATAGCAATTTTCAAATTCAAATAAAATCAAAACTTGAAAAAGCACTACATGCGAAAATGTGTACAATAATTTGTACTTGTACGGAAGTCACTATTTATTGTGTTTTGGTAATATCAAATCGACAAACAGTTCATCGTTCGCTAACATCGCCGTAAATTATATTTGTCTAACTACCATGCGTAAACGAGATCAATATGAAATGACTTTGCGAGGTTTCTTCAGGTTTGCACCTTATATGATAATTCCAAGTAGATGGTATTTGAAGAGTTTGGAAAGAAACAAAAAAGGAAGACATATATGATGTGACACGCATGTAAGACAACGTGTAAAATAATTTAAAAACATATATATTCTTATGCTCTAATAACGGCGTTATACTCCAGAAGATGTATGAGGACTTTAAACCACAATTTACGGGGTTTTGATCTTCAATGTCCTTTGGCAAGAAATTCATTTACCTTTGCCGCGATCCACCCAGGTGATGTGAATGGGTACCTAGCAGAAATTAATCCATTAAACATCTGAGCGCTCTAACGGCAGCAGTGCTAAGGCCGGGGTAGTGATAATGGTCCGTCATAAGTGACAATGAGCCAGACATGAGCTCTCCACAAGACTCCACTTTCTTGATCATAATTATGATCACCTTTATTATTATTATTATTATTACTTCGACATATTATTTGTAATTGTCTTATATGCGACTTATAATCATACTCCTTATTATCTCGTTATCAAGTGTGTGTCCATCCTTCAAAGCAGGAGGGATTTCTTTGTGTACATTTTTGTTTAGTAGCTGGTTGCAATATCCTTTGGCAAGGCATTGATCTACATTTGCCATTCCATACCCTGGAGGGAAATGAGGACCTGGTAGAATGACTAAAGCCGTTGTATTAGTAGTTGCCATATACCTTTCACATTGGTCATATTGAAGGAATACTCCCCAAGAAATGGAGATGGTGCACATTGTGTGTGAATGAACCCGATGACCGGTGTGATAATATATGTAAATCTCTTTTAAAAGCACTAAGTAAATCAAGATTATTGCTAAATTGATGTACGAGTATTTTACATTATCTTTCACAGTGCTTACAACACCAAGATAAATACTAAAGAAAAAGAAAACCTAAAGAGATTTCACTACCCTTGTCCATCCAATGTAAACCATTGCGATTTATGCGAACATGATATATATTGTGGGGTATAGTGTGCTAACATTTTCCATGAGTTTATTTTTCAAATGTCTTTGCAATTGTGATTTTCTGCCTTTCATTTTCTTAAGAGTGCATCCCAGATATCACAATTGATCGCTGTCCAAAGGCCATTGATGTAGGGGATATGGACAACGTTACCTGTTACGCCAACATCATTGACATGGACACGCCACAACCAGAACCCTATTACAACTCCTTTGAAATTGAAGTCCGTCCCGTCAATTATACCAACAAGACATTCAAAGTGATCACCCAGCCAACCAGCAGGGATTCGGTGTTTCTGGAGTCGGGGGTGTTGCTAAAACACCTGGACGAACTGGACATGGGAATGAGTGACATCGTTGTGAGAACATCATGCTGCATGCATCAGTGTGGAAACGTCGTTTGCTCCTCTCCTTGCAGCAGTCAACTGAATTGTAAGCTTGGTCTAACGTGCGTTGAATTGAACATAAATAATATAGATTCATAACAATTTATTTATGTAAATTTAACGGCGAAAAATACTGTCCTAACTCGTTAATCAATGAGGATTTACAGAGACTTAATAATGACAAAATGAAGGATTATATACAAAAAGATATGAAATATGCAATCAATATTCATATACAAATGCTATTAAGAAAATAAAGAAGGATAGATTGTAAGAATATATACCGATCTCGTATCTTCATTGTTAGTATAACTACTATGACTTGTGCAACTGCTCTCATGCATTTCTGAGTTTGTCAATTCACGGCATTTATTATTGTGGGTGGTTCATTTGTTACTATGCGTATTGCTGTTTTTGTTTGCCCAACCTCTCTAACCGCTATAGATCCAGCGACAAATATTAAAACCGAGTGGTCTGACCCAAGACCTTTTATGGAATTTCGTAGTAAGCGGGCTGTTTTCGTCACGTGTACGTCTGATGGTTTTCCACATCCCTTGATCACTTGGAGAAGAATAGGAATGAACGAGACAAGATTAAATGTAACTCTTGGAGCAAATTACGCCACACTTCACATCCTACTCAACAGAGTAGCTTCAGGACATTATGAATGCAATGCATACAACGGTTATGCGCATCCAATCTCACAGCAAGAAAAGCTTGTGGTGCATTGTAAGTTTGACATCAAGATTTTGATATCATTCAAACTAGTCATTCTACGAGCAATACAATGAATGATGTATCTTACATCGGATAAATTACGTATACATATATACCCTATGTCAATTGAATTATGTAACGCGATCTACGGTAAATTGAACGACCAAGTAGAAAGGATCCGTGCATAATCATTTTGTGTTGTTCTTATGTTGTTCTATTGGAGCTTTTTATGTATATGTCAGTGAAAGGAATATCCATGCCAATGGTAATTTAGACAAAATAATATGTAATCCAAATGAAATTAAATGGTATGTTATTATACACAGTTATCTGTCTATTATGAATGGCATCTTGCATTTTAAATTGGTCCCATAATTAATTTCCTTACATAACAATATCCAATACACCGCCATTATCTTGGAACAATTCATCACTCCTTGACAATCAATCTCTTTTTCTCTATTTCTAGACGAGATTAAATGTAGACCTTCATAACAAATCGTTTTGCTTTCCTTATTTCTCGAACCAGATGCTCCAGATATTAACAAGACTGTAACTGTCGTACATGCTAACGAAGGGACACAGGGCATCCTAATTTGTACCGTGTCTTCCTACCCGCCAGCATCCTCAATATCATGGCTTCGGCATGACAAGGACACCAATGTAGGAGTTTGGGCCGACACTGACATTTTGCGAACTGAGTTCGAGTCCCTGACGGAAAGCAGACTGTGGATATCTGATGATCTTCAACGTGACATGTTTGGAGACTACACGTGCGTTGTATCCAATGACATCGGAGCTGACAGACATACTATTGCTCTCACCGGAAAAAGTAAGCGTATATGTATTAACAGAGAGTAAAACATATTATCCGTTTGTTCTTAGTTTCGGATTGACAGTTTGTCCCACGGAGCTCCCTAATTAACTGTACGTGCCTCTATAAATTTGTTAATTCATTTATAATATATCTCTGGGTATAGCAAGTTTTGTTAAACCAATATATTCTAGTTCAGCA
This sequence comes from Strongylocentrotus pallidus, assembly GCA_030265145.1. Classification (NCBI taxonomy): domain Eukaryota; kingdom Metazoa; phylum Echinodermata; class Echinoidea; order Camarodonta; family Strongylocentrotidae; genus Strongylocentrotus; species Strongylocentrotus pallidus. The sequence continues at coordinate 96,492 of JARBES010000125.1, forward strand.
TGATCAAGAACATGCGAGGCATTAATATTGATGCATGGCATGATGCCCTATGTTTGTTTTACCTACCAGTAAACGTCATTCCTACATAAAATTCGTAGTTTTAGGAGAACTGGATGATGTATCCACTTTCTTAAAGGCCGGCCGTACTAGTTCAGCCAGAAGGGATTATACCACCCAGCGAGCCAACAAGGTCACTGTGACAGGTGGCTATCTCATTAACTCAGCTCCAATTAACATAAGAAAAAGAGGATCATGGGGTACCAACAGACACTGATTGGGGAAGTTTTCTATATAGAGGGAGCAAGTAGCTACAAGTAGTACAGTGTCGCTTTAAATGAATCCCCCTGATGTACGAATACTTATTTGTCATGAATAATAAGGTTAACATTTGTAGCTACTGCAAAGTATAACATTTAATACGAATATCAATCAGTTTACATCAAGTATGGATGCAGAATTTTTATCAACGCGGTTTATGATTCACATTATTTCAGCATACCCACCAAGCCCTCAACATGTCTATAGTACGTCAATTACTGAAGACTCTATCAACTTAGAATGGACGTTTACCAAATCGAACAGCAACCCTGAAGTAATGTTCATTGTGAGCTACTGCAAAGATAAAAATCTACTAGTTTGCTCGTCAAGAAAAGGGATATCAACAACATATTTTACAATTGTTGGATTGGTGCCATATACATGGTATTGGATTTCCGTCCAAGCTGTAAACTATGTTGGTGATAGTTTAAACAAAACTATGATAAAGCTATCTACAAAACGTAAGTAATATATGCCTACTCTCTAATCTCTCTTTCTTTGTCTCTGACACGCAACAACCCCCTCCCCTCCCACTCACACACACACACACATGTTTTTACTAGACTTTCATTAACGATTCCTTTTATGAGAAAGTATATATATTACTGAGGAATATTTTTTGGGGCCTGGTAGTATTGAAACATTGTCGTTAGATTGAAAATGAATAAGACACACATGATTACTTTACAAGAAGCCATTCATGTTACGAAAATAGGAGAATTATTCCGGAAATAACGGTGAAATATAATGCTAAAATTACGTTTCAATGATTTACTGAAATATGTTAACGTCATAAAATAATTTATAAGGCTAAGTACAAAGTGTTGTATGGTTAAATAAATTCATTTAGGCGAGGGCCTACAACGTAGTCATTAAAAGGGGACTATATAATGAAGAGGTATATTTCTGAGTTAGGATCGTGATCCCTTGCTGTGGGCGAAATTAGCTTTAACATCCCGATGCCTTAAATATAAATCTTGAAACGCATTGTTTTGCCAGTATCAAGTGAAGCAATGACAATTCGAAAAAATTGCAATATTCAAAGTTCAGGTGTAATAAATATTTACAACAAGACAAGATAATGTTCAATGTGTAGATATAACCCCGCAATTCAAACATGATCTTTGACAACCCATCTCGTTTGAAATGTAAACAATCTGTAACCACCGATAAAAGGGGGTATGCCTAAGATTTGATTTATTGTGGATTACTTTATCTCTTATAATTTACTACATACAGCTATGTCACCTTCATTTCTTGGTGAGTGTCTTCAAATTTAACTTGTTTTACTTCGAAATGCTAAGAACAATAATCTCCCCTGCCCTATTTTGTCCTGTGGAAATACAAATTAAATCCATAAATGCAGACCGTCCCTGGATTCAATCATATTTAAACAAACGACAGTGTTGAAACAAAAAATAATGATGAATTTGAATTACTTCGCATTAAAGTTTCATTTATAACTTTACGTACTGTATTATGTTATATTAAACTAAAACAACATTAACAATAAAGCCCATGTTCGGTGAAATGTTTCTGAATCTTTTATAATAATGTATATAGGAGTAAAAACAGAATCATTAATTCGCATAAAAGCCCCGAAATATGAGTCGTAAATATATTTTTAAATGAATAGACATATTGTTAAAAAAACGTTTTCAGTTGCAAATATGTGCAGCCTTTCTATTGTCAGTTTTCATATAATGAACAACGGAAAATGTAAAATCAGTATGTGAACAGGCATTGCTAATGATAACTAAAATGCCTTTCTTGTTTTGTTTTACCTTCTTTCAACTGCGTTATCATTCGGTAGGTGTTGGTGCTCTCTACAGCCCCTCAAATCACCTCCTAAAAATAGTGATGGTACCTTTTGTCGATGACCTCTGCCTTCACTTTCAAGTTAGAATTGCTGGCGTTACCCATATAAACCAAACATGTTTACTTCCGGGTCAGAAGATGAATATTGGAAACACGGTACAAGAAGGGCAACTGTGGTTGGTTGCTTGTGGACGTCACGTGTGCAGCGATGCTTCGCTCATTGAGTTTGCTCAAAGTGACATCGG
>JARBES010000125.1:146736-158957 GCA_030265145.1 Strongylocentrotus pallidus
TTAATAATATGAATGGCAAATAAAGTTCTTGGTGGTTCTAATTTAGAGAGTCTCTATATATCTATTTACACCCCAGCCCCCCTCTAGAATCCCGCGGTTCTCCGCGGATCCTGCTAGTAGCACTGTATATACATTTTGTTCCCTTTCGTATCCTAAGTATCATCGCATCAAACTGTTTACACATAATGTGTGCTTTCGATTCAAATTGTTACAACGTTTAATATATCTCGTCTTGTTTACTTAGGTTCGCTGATTCGCGTCACTAAACATAAGCACCATAGGATAAGTCTTGAATCACGCAAATGTGTCTCAATTTTAGTGTCATTCGCGTTCGGAATACAATGGACATCTACAGAGCTATCTTTTCTAGTTCTTCATCAACTGAGCTCAATAAAGACCGGAGATGGGGGCTGGACATTCCGAGTTCGATGAAATTGAAGATGCGATTAGACAGGTGCTTCACGATCGAAATGCAGCGCAGGAATTAAGTTCTGAAAAGAAGTCCCAACTTGAGCAAAGAGAACTCGAATATCAAGGAACTCTTACACAGCTATCGTCCACATTGGAAGAACAAGAAAGAAAGTTGAAGCAGTTAACAGAAGAAGTGGAAGCTGCCAAGAAAAAAGCAAAAGAGGCTACTGCGATGCTTCATATAGAATTAATCCAAAATATATCGGAATTACAAAAACGATTACACTCATATAACGGTAGTGATAGTGCAAACGAATTACCGACAGAATTTAATGTAGGACTATTTGGTAACACGGGAGTCGGTAAAACTTCATTGTTGATTTCATTGAAATTTGCAGTGAAAGGAAAACTTGACAAAGCCATGAAAGAAGCGGTTGCCCCGGCTAATTTTCAAGACGGTCATACTATTCTACGATTGTCTGTTGGATTCATTGACAACCGTGGTATTGGTCCCGAGCATCTTCCAAGAGAGGAGGCAATTGAGGAGTTAATGCGGCAGTTAGGTAAATTGAATTCCATTTGGTTATCGAAGAATAATGAAGCTATATTATCAGAACGAGAAAAAGCTTAAAGTAGATATTCATTGATTTTAAAAACTAAATTTATTTTCATTATTGCAAATTTGAAACTTTCATTCGACAAGGTTATCAAAATTCGATGCTCTGAAACATTTGAAGTAATGATTATTATAAATTACAAAACGCTTAAATACAAACCCGGCATAGCGCCTGAAGAGCTCTCCGAACGCTGCTGAGATGAGTGAGATCACAGGATGGACATGATTGGCACAAGCAGACGATGTCCCATGACATCTCACACATTTCAGTGCCTGTTTTTTAATCTTCTCTTAAGTTCTTTCTCTTACTTCACTACCGTCAGGATAAATGTATAATATATTGCCTTACTTTAAACCCCGCGCATTGTTTTAGTTTGATGACAAATGCAGCGATACAAAAATAAAGGAATTTGTCGCTTGTTAAAAAATGAAGACGCCTTTGTATATTCAGCTGAACACACTGCGGTATGTTCGGCGTTTCAAGAGGGAACAAATGCCGTCCTAAATATCATTCCGGGTTGTTTTGTTTACTGTTAATTTATCCCTATCAAGTGTATTTACAAATAAAAGATTTTAGTTATCAGAATCAGTTTCATATTCCCTTTAGAATGGTTTGAAATGCCATCACATTTATATACACTAAACTTATTATAATTTGAGAAATAATAGCTTTGCAATTATGTTCATTTTTTTGTTATGGGATGTCGTCTCCTTGGGCAGTATTGGTCCATTATGTGACGTAATTAAAACATCGTTTTTTTTTCTGGCGAATCTCTCGTATATCCCAGTTGCTATGGAGGTGGTTGTATTTGTATTTTTTATAAATCACCCGATATGTAGTTGACTTAAAACTTGTACGATGGCCATCTGTTAGCTTGGCAATATTCCCTTTGAAAGTAATACCCTCGGGCACGTACTGTATTTTAAATTTTACATGGGTAATATATTGATAAGTATGTTCAATTTTCCTTCTTAGTTAATTCCAGCTCATAACGTGAAAACAACGTTAAATGACGTCTAATTGGCTCCACATATTATCCATTTCCTTCCCTTACCTTCACTTTTTTTTTTACTTTGGCTTCTACCTACCTGCTATCATCGTTTTAACAACCCAAACCCCTCCTGTCCTTCTTTTGCATGATTGCATTCCTCTTAGTCCAGTCATGCCAGTCTAGTTTTATTTTATGTTGACCAACACTTTTTAGATTCAAACATATAGTCTCGATATGTTTATCACAATGTGTATGTTTATCACTGTCCTGTAATATTTAATTTATATATTTGTATTGTAAAACTATGTAACCTGTGGAAACCACATTTCCTGAAAAGGACAATAAATTATTATATTTATACTTATACTTAAATCTCTATTTGTTAAACTTGACTCATATTTAATAGAATGAAAAATCATAGACTCTAGCAACAATTTGGGTTGAATTTCGATGTAGTAAAACATGGTGTCAAACATGGCGAAGGCACTTTTCCTAATTAAACTATAATTCTGAACTACGCTGTCGCTCATATAGTTGGAATATTTAGTTTTTACCCCAATTTATGGAAATATTTTGACAATGATTTATTCCTAATAGATCTAGATAACATTATACATTCTCAGATTGTATTGAATATTAATTTGCCAGTGTTTGTTTTGCGTGACTGCTAAAGCATGTGTTTGCTACTATGCTTATCAACTAGGGGACCTACGCCCTTAAGTCATAAATGACAGTAATGAGGATTAATGCCCCACAAAAGGGCACTAATATAGCACATCGACACGGTTTTGATCCTGGGGCCTCACAGTTACGAGGTCATTGCTTTGCCACTGAACCATGACTGTACGCAGCGGGGGCTAGGGTAGGGGGCAGTTCCCACAAATAAACAAAAATAAAAAATGCACTAAATTATCAATAATTCATTGAATTTCCCTCCCGGTCCCCAACATAAAAAATCCTCTGTACGGCCATGTTTTATGGCCCAAGGCATGGGCACACAGACGATTTTTTTATGTTGGGGACCGGGGGGAAATTCAATGAATTATTGATAATTTATTGCATTTTCTTTGTTTGTTTAAAGACGTTGGAGTACCGTATTCTCAAACAAAGTTCCTTCAAGCAAAAAAAAAAATATTTTAAAGATCCATCATTGATGTCGTAGGCAGGTACTGTATTTTGTTAATTAAATGTGTACGTTTTGGAGAAAAAGGTGAATTAAAATCAAAGAAATAAATAAAACCTCCAAATTATATATAATATTCAAATCTATTCAAAGAAACGTTTTCATGATAAATCCTAGAAAAATAGTGGGACGTCTTGCCAGTCTAATATATCGTTTTCAACTACCTGTTAATATGCAGAAGGGAAAGCATCCTTTACAAAACCTGTTGACTGGCTATCACCAAATCAACAGACTACTAAACCAGCAACGAAATTTTCTGCTCCATCCTCGTGATAGAGTAAGTATTAACCACTTACAATTTTGAGCTAATATGATACTTTTTGGGGCATACAATATGAGCACCTAGTTTAGTTTATATCAGGTAGAATAACTCTTATTCATCCGGAAATTTACCTCTATAACCGATATTACAGAAATCATAATTACAAGAAAAGTAAAATATGCTTGATGTATTGATTGTATTAGTGAAGAAAATGCAAAACATGAAGAAGTCATGTGAGACGTATTCATTGAAAACGAAAGATGTAATCACAATCAAACTTGGTTAATTCAATACAGATTTATCGTAAGTATGAATAAATTATATATATTTATTTATTTCCAACTCATTCTAACTTTATGTAACAAATTAATCATTGTAATTGATTGGTCCCCCATTTTATTAGGACGTGTGTGTGAGAGAGAGGGTTTTGTTGGTGTATTTTGACTATAATTTGTTTACTTATTTCTCTTTGCAGCTATTATTTAAAGATTCACCTTTAAAGTACCAATATTCAATTTGATATGTAAAATATGAGGGAGGTGTGAGCTGTAGAAAGTTGAAAAAAGGGATAATGAATCCAATTATCTTTAATCATGAACATTATCTATGTAAATGTAACATGATTTTTCATTCATCATTGTACAAGAAAAATATTTAGCTAGTTAAATACGTTCTCGACAATGATCAATTCAGACCACTCACTTATTTTTAAGAAGTAGGTTTGGTGTAGAGAAATATGGCTCATATTTGGCAAATGTTTAATATAGTATTACCAAAAAGTAGATATTTTGACAGAAAATCACACAACGGGTACTCAGAAGTACAAACATTCAAATTCAAAAGTGGAGATATATAAAAGATGTATTATTTATAAAGCAGTAAGGTCATTGTATTACATATTAAATACACCCATACAATTTACGAACTCTGGATGGTCATGGTCATCTTGAATTAAAAAAAATAAAAAACGAGATCAAAAATATTGTTGTAAAAGCCAAAACTACAACGCTTTTGATAAACAAAAGGAATTCCAGTAAAGATTATTCTACGGGAATATTTATACAAAACAGCATCTTTGGAAATGTGCTCTTATTGATATTGACCAGTGTTTTTTTTTTGTCAACGAGCGTCAAAATCATGCACACATTTAATTTGTTTGAATTCTGATAAACGATCAGTCGCCGAGTAACCTCAAACGTTCACCGAACATCGATAACTAAATGTTTTTCAACTCTAAAATTATTAAGAGAAAATAAAATTGTGACCTTGACTAAATTTCTACCATTGGAAAGCTCATCATATGTTCAGGAGGTAAATGAAGGAAGTTAGAACGCGTACTAACGGTTGCTCAACAAAAATGCTGCGACCATCGGCAACCGATTTGCAATAAATTGTATTGGGCGGCCAGTTATGTGGCATTTGACGATCGACTGTAGAATATTGTGCGAACATTTGTGACGGCTAGTGTAGATATTGGTGAATGGTTGGCAGTTGTTCAGCAACTGATCGGTGATAACAATTAATTGGTCGGAGATCCATGGACGATGTTTTACATTGGAAAGGAGTATTTTGACCGCTGTAAACGAACAGAAGACAATTTGTGTTCCTTATTATCAAATCAATTTGTTTAGATGAAGTAAGATGTTATTCATATGTTTCACCCAATGATGCTTTTGAAAGAACAATTTAAAATGTTTACAAAAAGAGGAACTGAAAGCTGATCCTAAATAACCTTACTTAACAATTCATAACTCTGTGGTAAAAAAAAAGTTGTCAGAATGAATAAATGACTCTCGTGTTTTTACCTGCGTCTGGTAAATTTTCTTCTCTGAATAGCGCGATATTTCTGTTGAGCTTTTTCATACATAATATGTTGGGCAGGTTTATTTCGTAGGTCGGTAAAATTATCTGCAAAAAAATTATCAGAGAACTTTAGAAGCGCATAATATTAACTTTTCGGTGTTCATTTCGAATCTCCTTTTCGTTAGAAAAGGATAAAACAAACAGTTGTTTATGAACCAGCAAAACAAAACTTAAACTTAGGACCCCCTGTGCATCAAACAAATGTTATGATAAATTACAACTATCTTGAGTCGTGTTCTTATCAGATTATCAAAGGGATTTTTGAATCAAAGGTATCAAATGATCGTCTATGTGTAGTACTAAATTATTTGAAAGAATATTCCAGAATATATATTAGATGTAAACTGTAACGATGAAATAGATGGAAACAACTAATCCTTTGTATATATATTTTATGTGTATAATTTTACTTTCTAGGGACAAGGATGATCTGTGTTATCGCGCATGACGTACGTAATTTCACCGATAGCTTCCGTAATGTACATTTGTCTACACTTAAAACGACCCAGCCGCTCGTCTTTCAACATACTTCAGGAAATGTTATCATTTGTGGCACACTTGATAAATTACATCCGGAAGACGTTAATAAACTAAACAATTTTTTGGACAACGTGAATCCTGCTCAGAGAAATCAGTTTCAAAACAAGGAAGTCTCGGCTCATACGGTAAGTATTAGGTAAATGTTTACCTCTCCTTAATCCCGTTAAACAGATATAAGAATACTCGCTAGCGTGAAGAATGAGACGCAAGAGTTCATGGGCGTGTTCGATCCTCGACTCATATCCATGTACTTTTTCAGTTACATGGCTATGCCGTGGGTTCGACGTCGAGTTGGTTCAGGAAGCAGATGAAGGGAGTGCATGAAGCTCGTCTCGCCTGAAGTTACAGAGTAACAGTAAATCAGCTCGTGGGTAATTAAGGTCGATCACCAGCCGATTACGAGCCCAGCTTGTCCCGAATAACAATTTTAATTCCAAACACAATGGCAAACCATTTCGGAGATAATAAATACAAGCAAACGAATATACTAATAACATGCAAAACGTATGGAACACTTTATACTTATCTTGATAACTTTCCTTTAATACATTTGGTAATTAGAATAGGCACCATCAACACAAGGTACAACATTATTTCGCTCTAATTGGACACAGAATACCGAGCTTTGTAAAACATTTCTATACTTCAACTATCACATTTGCAAATTAATGAAAGTGTATATTTTGTTCGTTAAAACTAAACATTAGTTTTATGAAATATGAAATACCCAATTTAAAGAATAACAGGCTAACAGTATAAACACTGTAGAAAAATGCAATTCTAACCTCCCTACTAATCTTTTATACCAAAATATTTGAAGAAGTCACTGAGAAGTTACCATTTGTAACATCATTAACTCTTATCATGCACAAGGCTAATCCCCATTATGCCAAGCCCCAAAGACCCCCATGCCAAGTTGTTTTGGAGATAATCTGATTAACGCGATGGTTATATGAATAGCGAGTGCAAAATACAAGGCACAGTCCAATGAGCATGAACAATAACTGCTATTTCGAATGTTGCATTGCACGCACATGGCACTCAAGCGATGGCTCTCTCGCATGTACAAAGCACTATAACGATAGCGTGCATGCAGCCTATGGCAGGCTATTAGCTAAGCAACAGTTGCTTTGACGTTATATATAATAAAAACATTTTTTTGTTAATAGTTACCTCAAGGTAGTAAGTGAAACAAATATTTAACAAAATCTGAAATTCGTCTTCATATTCTTGTATTGAACCCCAATACAGATAAGATTTCAAGGAAGAGAAGAATCTGCAAATGGAAGCAACGGTAGTGAGCAAGATGTTCACACCAACCCTAAGATCTTAGGTAAGCAAATTGCGCAGACAATGATATACGTGACGCACACAAAAACACCAACACACACATGCAAGCACGCACGTTTCCACGCACAAAGAACACATACACATGCAAGCACGCACGTTTCGTTGAACAAAGAAACGCATGTGGTGAAGTGATAACAATTTTAGCATTTTGATTATAATACACGGGACGTACATGGGCCTTGGCTTCGAAGGGAAGGGGGTATTTAAAATTAACTCCAACCATTACACCAGACAATTGACCCATAAGATCAAAGGTTGGTGATTTTTCTCCCGTTATCTAGGACAAAACGCTATCAGAACCTGCCTGTTCGCCATAACGTTGGCGTTGGATGTGGTTTTCACGCTAATGTATTAACATCGTTATGGAATGTCATATTTTACAATATCAATTCTCATTCTACAACACTGAAACCAAAAAAAAAACTTCGAAATGTATGTAAATTGAGCTTGCCATTTTATCATTTGATACACCTAAGAATTATGTAACTTCTTTCATGGGAAATCATCTACAAAACAATTATAATGTTTCAGCGTTCTATCAAATGATCTCAGGTCAAATGAAAGAACGCCAAAACTATGTGATAGTACGCCTAACCCCTCCGCGACTTTTCCACACACAAAGAGCGTTCGGGAATTCAAATGCCCTCTAGCGGCCAACTCCCGGGGTTACACGGCGCTCAAGCCATGCAATTTACGCAGAGCCGCAATGTTTGTACGTTGGGTTTCTTTTAGCGTTGGACATTTTAAACTGTTTTGAACTACAAAATACTGTAATTGTGTTACAGTGAGGAGCAAATAGACTCTTGATATTAGATTTCTTTCTACACCTATTCATGAATCTGGGGAATGCACACAGTACAAGCGCTGCTTTTAAAGTGGATCCCGCCATTTCCTCAGAAATTAAGAATTTTTTGAAATAATTTTATTATGTGTAAAGTGTATTTGTATGAGTTAACATGAACAAATTAATACGTACATACATTTTTGTCATACTTTCTGTATTAATATCTGTAATACCTTTCTGTATCTTTTTATTGGAAATAAAATAGTTACGAATTGAATTGAACTGAAATCAATGAAAAGGGTATATACTGTACAAAAAAATATGGACTGCTCTGTAATCGGATTGTGTTGGAAATTATCATTCCCAACGTGGTCCATCATCTTCATGAGCGGTCAATATTTGTATACTTTTACGCTAATAGTCTTCAAATGAAGACAGTAGAGTCCCTTTAATTCCATATGCTTTCAAGTTGCGAATTAATGTACGGTGGTCCATGGTATCGAATGCCTTCGATAATTTAGTTATAGTTTGTGTTTAACTTTATTGAATTCGCATACTCTTCTTGTTCTTTAAGGAAAACTTCCTCCAGCCAAGCCATCGAACAGAAACCCTCAAAGGTATGTCAACAGAAATAGTATTTATGTGTAGAGGTTATGGTTATGATAACAAGGTAAATGCGGAATTTGTTCAGAAGTGATAGATACTTAAAATGTTGTCATGAATTCTTTACACAGTAATCGTACTTTTAGAATGCGTTGTATTTATTGCATTGTTAATTTGTCATGAATAATATGAACGAAATGAATAACGTTTTAGTTTATAACATATCAGATATTGAAATGACAAAACTGGAAGGATTGACAAATTATGAATACACTTATGATATAATAAATACTGAGAACATGGACATCAACAACTATAACTATGCGTGTATTAAACTAAAAACAATGTTACTATAATACCAAAGAGCATGACTGTTCTATTACACAATCGAAATGTTGTTTATTACAAAAACAGAATGAGTAACTAAATCAAACTAATTTTAGTGAAATCTACACTCAACATTAATAATTGAATCGTAAAAACGTGAGTCATTTGACACAGTTTAACATGCACATATAGAGTGTTTATCAAGAAAAAAAGTATAACTAATTTTAGTAAATGTCCATTGTTATACTTTGACCACACACTATATTATTTGTCAACACGTAACTAATATTTTGTCTAATGATATATTATTGTTAATTCTGCATAACCATGTGTGTTATGATATTCTTGCTGCAGACTCAAGCTAGGGTTCATACAATAGAATGAATTGTCGGTGCCCCCTTATACATTCAATTAGGCCTAATACCCATTTTATGCCGCCCTCTTTGAAAACCATTGTCGCCCACAGGATTAAATATATAGATATATGTGATTTTTGTCGATTTGATGCCTTTGGCAATTAATGTAACACGCAATATTTTGGCAAATCTTTTTATCAGACAATGGTTTTACCTTATCAACTAACGATGTAATGTTCTTTTAATGTTTGCATTTATTTTTAAAGATCAATCATAGAACGAGCCGAACCTGTCGGCTACCAAGCAGCTCATTCTCATAGGAGAGAGTTACACGATGGGGACAAGAACACCCAGTCAATGCGCCACAGTCCTTCTCAACCACAAGAAAGCACCCGAACACAGCCCAATATCAAAAGAACTGACTTAGAGATAAACAAATTCGAACCACAGAAAGAGAAATTAGAGATAGAGAAAGAAAAACATGACGTAGAGAAAAAGACACTTGAAATAGAGAAAGAGAAAAGGAAATTTAAACAAGAGAAGGAGAAAGAGACATTTAAACTAGAGAAAGAGAATTTTGAACTAGAGAAAGTGAAATCTGAACTCGAGAAAGAGAAAGAGAAATTTCAGCTAAACAAAGAGAGATTTGAACTAGTGAAAGAACAAGACAAATTTCAACAAGAGAAAGAGAAAGAGAAACAAGCGAAAAAGAAAGAGAAAGATACACTTAAACTAGAGAAAGAACAATTTGAGCTAGAGAGAGGGAAATTTGAACTAGAGAAAGAGAAAGAGACAATTAAACTAGACAAAGAGAGATTTCACCTAGTGAACGAAAAAGACAGATATAAACCAGAAAAAGAGAAAGAGAACGAGAAACAAGAGAAATTAAAAGAGAAAGAAACATTTGAAATAGGGAACGAGAAATGTGAACTAGAGAAAGGGAAATCTGAACTAGAGAAACAGAAAGAGACACTTCAACTAAACAAAGATAAATTTGAACTAGTGAAGGAGAAAGACAAATTTCAACGAGAGAAAGAGAAAGAGAAACAAGAGAAAAAGAAAGAGAAAGATACATTAAAACTAGAAAAAGAGCAAATGGAGCTAGAGAGAGAGAAATCTGAACTAGAGAAAGAGAAAGAGAACGAGAAAAAAGAGAAAGTGAAAGAGAAAGAAACATTTCAACTAGAGAACGAGAAATGTGAACTAGAAAAGGGGGAAAAGAAATTTGAACTAGAAAAGGAGAAAGTTGAACTTGAGAACGAGAAATGCGAACTAGAAAAGGGGGAAAAGAAATTTGAACTAGAAAAGGAGAGATTTAAACTAGAGAACGAGAAATGTGAACTAGAAAAAGAGAAACAGAAATTTAAACTAGAGAAAGGGAAATCTGAACTAGAGAAAGAGAAAGAGAAACAAGAGAAAAAGAAAGAGAAAGATAAATTAAAACTAGAGAAAGAGCAAATGGAGCTAGAGAGAGGGAAATCTGAACTAGAGAAAGAGAAATAGACATTTCAACTAATCAAAGAGAGATTTGAACTAGTGAAAGAAAAAGACAAATTTAAACTAGAGAAAGAGAAAGAGAACGAGAAACAAGAGAAAGTGAAAGAGAAAGAAACATTTAAACTAGAGAACGAGAAATGTGAACTACAAGAACAGAAACAGTAATTTGAACTAGAAAAGGAGAGATTTGAACTAGAAAACGGGAAATGTGATCTGGAGAAAGAGAAATCAAAGACAGTGTGTCACATTGATTTAAATGTGGCTAGTGGCGTTTCAAATATATAAAAACAATCAATCAGAGAAGTAATAGTAATTCGATAGTCTGAATTATAATTAAACAATACAACGAGATACAATATGAGTTCAGAAGTGTTGAACGTTGACAAATAGGAAACTAGACTTGAATTTGTCATTAACACGAATTAGGTGATAACCATTCTAATTTACATAATGAAGACCGCAATTTCACGATATCATCTAATTAAATGAAATGCTCGTCCCATTAAAGATCTATCCACATGTCAAGTTTCAACTGTGTAGAATATTGATCAGTATTTATCGTTGGAAGATAGATTAAGACAATATGACCATTGACCCCAATTGACATAATGGGTAATGCAATTTCACAATTTCGTCTTATTTCATAAAATTCTCTACCCGTTATGTTATACTTATATTGTGCTGCGCAAAGATGCTATCAGTTTGTTTTGTTGGCCATTACAGCTTTACAAAAAGTGGGTTATTGATGTAGAAAAATGCTCATGTACCCTTCAAAGCTTATTGTATGTATGTTATTACCAGAGAAAAAAAGAAGTCAGTCAGTCACTCAATAGTGTCTGACAGTAAAGTCAAGAAATTAAACGGGTTTAATTACTTTCCGTTATGAAGATATGATCATGAGTTGATTTTAACAAAATGGCGTTAAATGACGTCACGATGACTTTGAGTCGCTGAAAAGTCACACATATCTAGGTCACACTAGAATATATCATTATGGCAAGTTTAAGGACAATGGCTTTATGTAGTTTAGCGATATCGTGCGAACAAATTTAAGGAAGAATAAATAAATAACTAGACTTTAATTCGTCACTTTGACGATTTAGGTGATACGTATGCTAATGTTATACATAATGAAGAATGTATTTTCACGATTTTATATGATCTTTTATACATGCTCTTCCCATTATGGTCTATTCATATTCAAAGTTTCAACCGTGTAGCATATTGACTATTACACAACACCTACGTGGATCCTTGTCATTTGATTGGAGGATTGTTGGTCACATGATATTCAATTGCACGGGCGTGCATTTTTGGTTATATTCGCCGTGCATTTTTGGTTATGTGCAGACTGCGTATTTCTCTGCCGTGCGCGTATCCCTGCGTGTATCTGACGCGAAGGCAATCTGAATGTAATCGAGAAGGCTTGACTCCAAC
>JARBES010000125.1:451259-461423 GCA_030265145.1 Strongylocentrotus pallidus
CCCCCCCCCCCCCCCCCCCACCATTCTTTAGTCTACTAGATCAGTGTTTTCCAGCCTTTTTTGGTCACGGCATCCTTTGTAGGGGTTAACAAGTTTCGCGTCACCCCTATCCAAACATTTTCAAAGAAGATTTATGTTCCATATACATAGACTTCAGGGAACAGTTTCACGTAAGGGCCATGAGGGCCGTGAAGACCTCTTGTTTGAAAAAATAATATCTGAATCTCAAATAATGAGTTCGAGCGAGCGAGCGAAAAAAGTTGCCATTGCATATATTTATATATTTGGTCACCTCGTTGCCAGGAATCATCCCGAATATCAAATTTGCGAGAAATTAATCAAACGAGGGGAAAAAGACACTTTGTATTTATATAAACATTTCATTTATATATACAAATGTAACAAATAAGGTCATATTCGGGCACCTCGCTGACTGAACATCGCCATGACTCCGGTAGCGAGGTTTACGCCCCCGGAACTCCCTAGCTGTGTGCTTGTAATTGATTTCATTCCGTATCTTCTTATTAATGTACCTGGGTGTTACGTCAGTTGAAAACTCAAAATCACAATATATTTTACAAAAAATATATATGAATACACCCACTTTCATACACGAACACACCCGTACCCACCCACAGCCTTAACCACCCACACCCATACCCACAAACACCAATACATACCCCCAACGCCAATACATACCCACACCCATCCACACCCATACCTACCCACACTTATACCCCCCCCCCTGCACAAACACATAATATCCTAAGAGAAAGTGTAAATGAACTAACAATTCTTCATTGATATAAACTCTATGCTAGAAAACTGCAACATATTCAGGGGTTTTCATAAGTTCTTAATTTATACGTGTTACAAAATTATTCTGTTTGTACCAGTGCTTCTGGCAATGTGTGTACTGTGTATTTAGCGCCATCTATTTTAACAAAGTGACAGCGTTGGCCTACGTGTATGACCTGCAGTTTATCTCATAGGCTGGTGATAAGGAAAGTTTGTTAAATCGGTCTGTTTATGGTAATAGCAGCTATAATGTCGTTAAATAGTTTATGATTGCTTACCTCTTGTGATAGTTTAGTACTGACTAATAAAGCGTTAGAGTCTTTTTAGAGATTGACTTTTGTATACGCCTTCATATTCTATGCTCATAAATTACGCATTAAATTTTCTTAAATAACAATTACCTTACAAAGTCTACTAGGAGAATAGAAAAGCATAGGCGTCAGTATAAAAAAAGAAGAAAAAAGAAAGGTAAACTCATTAAAATTTGACAAAATATAGGAATAATCAAACCATCGACAAAAGAAAGAAATCATTTATAAGCTGAAAATTGTAAACGACGTAGACATATGATATTTAGGCTTTTATTGCAATCGTTATGGCCTCGCGTGATCTATTTCGTCAATAGTGTGTTTGCTTTTAAAATATCACGTAATAAAAAAAGGAATATTTGTTTTCAAAGATGAATTAATAACCTTTGGCTATTCCATCATATTTCTTTATGAGGCCAATAGGACGAAGGTCTTTATGTGAGGAAGATCAAATAAACTTGGTAAACCCTCTTGTAGTTTATCATGTCGTTGACATATATCAAACTTAATCAGAACCATACAATTTTTTACGATGACTATACATTTAAAAGCGAACTTCGGAAAACTGTTTATACATTCATAAGCCTATACTTACCATTATGCATCTTCTTAGATGAGAAGAGAAATAAGGAAAATGGTAGAGGGGAGAAAGAAAGCATAAGAGGAAGAGAAAAAGGAGAGAGAAAGGAAAGAACGGATAGAGAGGGCAATAAAGAAGTGACAGATAAGACTGAAAGAGAGTTGGATGGGGCAACGTAAAGATTGGCTGAGAGGGAGAGGTACAGCTGTATCAATTACGTATCTATCATTATATTAAAAAATAGATTGCTACTTATCTTAAATTAAACCATTATGGTACATTACGAACTGAATATATATTGTTGATATCGCATTGATAATAAAAAGAGTATAAATATATACAAAACAAGAAAAAGAAAAGATGGATATAGACAGGATGGTAGAAAAAGGACTAGGAGGATATACATGTATAGGAAGAGAAAGAGATAGAGAGAAGACGGGGAGGAGGTAGAGGGAAAGAATGGGGTACAGCAAGACGGAGAAAGGTAGAGATTGGGCGTAACTAAGATTTTAGCGGGGGGGGGGGTAGGGGGTGCAGCATTATATGAGGTGAAACTTTCGAGGGCACGACTCGCCCGAGTGATGGCAGGTTCTTGGAGGGGGATGTCCCCTTTTAAGGGTAGGATAAATAATGGCATTCATCTGTCTGAAAATCAAGTTTTAGGTAAAATTTTGAACATCAAAACGGTTTCACTAATAATAACCTTCCTACGTTGTTTGCATTGTTTCCTCTACCTATATAAGACTGAGCATTAGTCTCCTTGGATGGCTCTTTTAATATATGTCTACCACATCCCTGAGGTTGTTTACAGGGGGGGGGGGACAAGTCTTTAATCTACTAGATCAGTGTTTTCACCCTTTTTTGTCACCGCATCCTTTTAGGGGCTAAAAAGGTTTTGCGTCACTCAAATCCAAACATTTTCAAAGAAGATTTGTTTCTCATATGCATAAACATCCGGGAACAGTTTCACGTGAGGGCCGTGAGGGCCTCTTGTTCGGAAAAAATATATATGAATCTCAAATAATGCGAGCGAGTCAGCGAACAAAATTGGACTTTTACCATTGCATATATATATTTGGTCATCTCGTTGTCACGAATCATCCCGATATATCAACTTTTCCAAAAGTGAAGCGAACGTGGAAAAATGGTTCGTTGTGGTATACATTTAATTTATGCAAAAAAGGAGTTACACAGTAGTCGGGCACTTGTCATAATCTACTTCGTTTCAACATTTTGCGAGGGAGGAAACAAAACCATCTGTAAAATGTTATTTACTCATCGAAATACACAAAATGATATATATTTAGGCATCTTGTGGTGACTATTTTTTTGTTTTTTTGACGTTGTCGTTATTCCAAAATAAGTTTTTAATATAACTAAAATATTCTCACACATCCACATATATACACACACACATCCATACCCACCCACACCCATACCCACCCGCACTCATCACCCCGTGAAATACATCATACAAAACGAAATAGAAAGTGTAAATGAAATTTAAAAAAATCTTCATTGATATAACCTCTACGCTAGAAATCTGCAATATATTTAGGGGTTTCCATAATTACTGAATTTATCAGTGTACAAGATTATTCTGTTTGTCCCAGTGATTTTGAATCTGTGTATACTATGTGTTTGGCGCCATCTATGTTAACAAAGTGACAACGTTTGTATTCATGATGGCCTACGTGTATGACCTGCATTTTTTATCATAGACTTGTGATACTAAATGTATGTTGATTCGGTCTGTTTATGGTAATAGCAGCTATCATGTCGTTCAATATTTTATGATTGCTTACCTCCTGCGATAGCTTTGCACTTACTGATGAAGCTTTGGGGTCTTTAAAGAGATTACAATTATTATTCGCCATCATATTCTATGCTCATAAATTACAAATTGAATTTTCTTAAACGAAAATTACCTTACAAAGTCTACTAGAAGAAAAGAAAAGCATATGCGTCAATATAAAAAGAAACAAAAAAGAAAGGTAAACTCATTAACGATTTGACAAAATATAGGACCAATCAAACCATCAGGCGAAAAAAAAAGGAATCATTCATGAGCTGAAAATTTTAAACGACGTATATTTATATGATATGTAAGCTTTTATTGCAATCGTTATGGCCTCGCGTGATCCGTTTCGTTAATAGTGTGTTTGCTTTTGAAATATCATGTAATAAAAAAGGAATATTTGTTTTCAAAGATGATTTAATAATTTGGCTATTGCATCATATTTCTTTATGAGGCCAATAGAGCAAAGGTGTTAGTGTGAGGAAGATCAAATAAACCCGGTAAACCCGTTTGTAGTTTATCATGTCGTTGCCTTTAATATCAAACTAAATCTGAACCGTACAATTTTTGACGATGACTATATATTTCAAAGCAAATTTGTTAAACCTGTCTATACATTGATAGACTTATACTAACCATTGAGCCCCTTCTTAGATAAGAAGAAAATAAAGAAAATGGTAAAGGGGAGAAATAAAGCGATATAACAAAAGGAAGAAGAGGGAGAGAAAAGGGAGAGAGAAAAGAAAGAACGGATAGAGAGGGCGAGAAAAAAAGTCGCAGATATAGAATGAAAGTGAGTGGTATGGGGAACATAGAGATAGGCAGAGAGAAGGGTACAGCTGTATCAATTATATATATATCATTACATTGAAAAATATAGATTGAATTAAACCATTATTGTACATGACAAACTGAATATAATTCGTTGATATCGCATTGATAATAAAAAGAATCTTAAGCTATTTAATGTCACAACAGGTAGTAGAAAAATGAGAGAAAAGGGTTAGAGATAGACAAGTTGGTAGAAAAGAAATTGGAAGAGATACATGAATATAGAGAGTAAGAGATATCGAGAAGAGGGAGAGGAGGTAGAGTGGAAATGGGGTACAGCAAGACGGAGAAAGGCAGAGATGGGCGAGAGTGAATGAAAATATGATAGAGAAATAGAGAAAGAGGGATAGAGAGAGGAAAGGACACGAGGGGAGAGAGGAGCTGAAAGTCATAGCCATGCCTAAAATTAAATCACTTGACAAAATGGTTGTACAAATGACCAAAGAACAAATAAATAAAACCATGATCACTAACATCACATACCATACCCTGATTTCAAAGCCATAGTAAAGGACAAATATGATAATAAGACTTATAAGGGGCACCGGAAAGGCTGGGAATGAATTAACAACGTTTATATGAGTGTTTTTAATTGAATTATTTGTAAATGTTATCAAAAATTATTTTACATTCATCGAAAACAACAAGCCCGTGATAATATATTACAGTGAGGTCCAATAGAGAAAGCTTAGATAACATGGACATCCGAACATAAAAACTGTCCATACCCTTACTTTCTGAAAAATTCCAGAAGAAGTACATATTAAATGCACTGAACAATTATTACCCTTGAACTCTTTGCATTACTCAATGTGTCTCTGTTTAACCATTGCCGGTTGATATACCGATATACTGGCCAAAATTAGGGTACAGCTGTAAAAATCAATTAAATCGATATAAACTTGAAGGTAAGTTAATTATCCATCATACATCACCAAACCCGAGGTGATATGAGGTTTTGCTTAAAAGGTATCTTTTAAACTCAATTTAAACACACCAAACACATCCTATATAGTAATTAAGACAGGTATGGGCATTACAACAAATCTAATCATTAACTTGTTTAACTTTTGGTTGCTTTAATTTCTCACCCCCCAAAATGAAATCGGCCTCTCTTCTTTGCACAAGATATTGCCCATGTACATAGGCTTATTCCGGGAAATTTACAAAATAATGCAACTCTCCGATTTTGATACATGAAAAATTAGGTTGTTGATGAAACTGAACGTTTGGAGATTTGTTTTTGTGGTAAATATCATGTTTTGTTAAACTTCAAATTGTGATATTACTTTTTTCTCAAAATATAGCTAATTTATTGTTCTTTTATTATGACACCAAACCTTTGTTAGTTCCTGGTTTACTTTTAAATATTATTTACAAAATACTATTTTCCGTCAAAAGGGGGATTTTTGGAGACGTACACTCCCTCCGATTTAGGGGAGACCACTACAGATTTAGAAAAAAATCTCCTCTGAAACATTGTATATTATGATGAAATATTTCACATAAACAAAGTAAGCTTATTTTGTGACTTTTGTCCTCTGCTTACCCGGGACATACTATCTCTCTCAAGACGAGCACTTTTGCATTACACCCCACCCTTCCCCGACCTACGTCATCGACTACTGACTTAGAACCTTATATATTTTACTCCAGATAGTAGGTCTTACCAAAATATATGGAATCAAGGATGATAAAGTAAATATTTATTATAGGTACTTTCCCAGTTTTCAATAGGCTGATCTCCTGAACTGCTGTATTTACCATGGTGATGATGAAAATGAGACATTTTCACAATTGATTTGTTATAATTCAGGTACATAAGGATGGTGACATAATGCTTTGTTTACACGGTAGCCTCGACAGTTTTCTCTATTGTTCTCACCTTCAGAGAACTTAAAGGGGCACGTTCCCGCCAGTGCAGTTATCGGAACATGCCATCTGCGTAAGAGCCGTATTCTGCTGGTGTCAATAGGCAGCTATAGCACCGTCCGGCAGCGCGTACATATTTTGAACGCCTTCTGGAATACGTGGAACAGCCCCTTTAAGCCCAATTATTACTCCTCGGTTCTGAGTTTTCATAATGTATTAATTTTTTTTTACATTAGACAATGTGTCATCAATTATTGTGTTCAAGTATACCCTTATTTGCCCCTGTCCCGAGTTTTACTTGGTTTAATTTGTATATGAGGATTGACATGATAAAAGAAACTTGTTCACAAAATCTCTTTTATTTCCGGTTAAAGATATTTTCATTTTTTATTAATTTTGTTAATCCATTATTATTGTTTGTTGATCATAGCTTTATCTGTTTATGTCTGATGGTGATTTCTAGTGAAATACAATCTAAGCAAAAATTTCTCCTGAATTTAGCAACAATCGATCTCCATTGCTGCTCTTTAATACAAACGTGGACATGATGGACATACTAGCACATATAATGACAATTTGCTCTTTCACGACTTATGATAGGGCGACTTCGTTATACAGTTTATTACTTTCGGTTAATTCTACTGTTCGGAGGATTTAGCAGAGAGATAGAGGGAAAGAGAGAAGTGAATATTTGTATGATTATTATCAATATTCTCTATCATTTCATTTAATTTAGTCGTTATTTCACAAACTATGAATAACTTGTTTACAAAATATAACATAAATATGAATCTGATTGTAACGAAAGTTCAAAATTCGTTTAAACAATAAATTAATAGAGACAAAATAATATTAGTAAAGAAAATATTGGGAGGTAAATGAAATAGTGTTGTACAATAGGAATGGTTTGTGAGGTGCACCTAAAAAGTACCTGCTTATGATATTTGTACATGAATATAGCCGTTTTGTATTTAACAATTTCAGGTAGTCGTACAAGATTTACGCGTTTTAGAATTAGGGCTATATGTGCACGGAAATCAACATGTGTTTTGACTCGAATTAACTTCGTTTGTAGAATAGTAGTATGGTTCCAAGCTGTAGAAGAAACCCTGCCCATAAAATATTTCCATAATTTAAGTAAAAGTATTGTATTGTACAGAATATGGATAGTTTTGAGAGGTATTATACGACATAACCTGCATATTATACCACAATCTATAGAGAACACTTGATAAAGACTGCCAAAGGACCGTTCTAATTTAGGTTGTTATCAATAACAACACCAAGCAACTTTATAACATCAACTTGTTCGACGAGATACGAGTCAATATAAATAGTATTTTCTGAAATTGATTCTCGGTTATCATGCTAATCAACCTTTTTCGAAATAGGAAAAATCTTTTAAATTGTCAATTTGTCTTGAAATAAACCAGCATTTAAGCAGTAAATAAAGAAGTGGCGCAAAGGTTCAGCTATGAAGAAAATGAGATGCTTAATGGCTGTCGATAGAATACCATCAAACCCGCTTGATTTACTATTCTTCAAATTGTGTACACTTTCAACAATTGCACTTGGTCTCGTAAAGAAAAGAAAAATGAGTTTGGCTGGTTATTAATCAGGTTATCAATAACAGATTTTAAAGGTTTTGTTATGTGCACATTCATTACACTTTCATGAAATAAATGAATGATAAGAATGATGATGAGCATGATAATACTGATAATAATTACTCAAAATAGGTTTGTTGGTGTAGAGGGAATAATAATTGCTACGAATTCAAGGATTAACGTAATAATACCAAATCAACTTTGACAAATATAAACGAGCTACTATCATATGTTCCATAAAATGTGTATGTCAATGTGTGAACGAGTGCGCGTGTATGTGTGTGTGCGTGTGGGAGTGTGTATGTATCAGTGGACAGTGGACTATACATATCTTGAGAAGGGAAGAGTCATCAAAATCTGATAAAACAAAGGGAGAGTCGTAGGAAGGAGAAAA
The DNA here is from genome assembly GCA_030265145.1 of Strongylocentrotus pallidus. Taxonomy (NCBI): domain Eukaryota; kingdom Metazoa; phylum Echinodermata; class Echinoidea; order Camarodonta; family Strongylocentrotidae; genus Strongylocentrotus; species Strongylocentrotus pallidus. Next base: position 459,448 of record JARBES010000125.1, read on the forward strand.
CGAGATTCATCAATAGTAGATAGTAGCATAAAACTGTATAAAATATATATGCATGTTTTATAGCCCTTTTTCAGTTGTTATGCATCGCGTGATCTGTTTCGTTAAGTGTATGTTTGCTTTCAAAATTTAACGAGCAAGCAGTTCATGATAGGTATCATATAAGTCTTCATGGCATCACATGATGAAATTAATTGTGTGTTTAAATTGTGATTGCTTACATCTTAATAACATTATTATGTTATATAATGAATTCAAGAAGAAATCTGACGTAATATCGTTTGTTGTTGAGTCTTTTTAGTCCATAAGCACGGAAATATTGTTTGAAGGAGATACAATAAACCCTTTTACAATCACGTTAATATGATTAATGGACAATTTATTACATGATGGTTTTCTCATATCAAACTTTAAATCAAAGACATCAAATATTTGACGGAGATTATATTGTTGGAAATTGTAAGGAAAATATCCAAATAGGTTCATACGTAGCAAATAATACGCCCCCTTTTCAGAAAAAAATTAAGTGCAATCATTGCAAATTGTTCATGATACTAAACAAAAGAGCACAAAAAGGAAGAAAACAAGTTGATTCCATTGTTATAACAAAATATTGAAAAAATATCGGAGCGAAGGCTGTTACTGAATACGAAAAAATATGCTTTAGATATGGGAAGGTTCCACTGCAAACATTTAATTGAAATAATTGTGTTGAAGAACAAAAGAAAGCGAACTATGCATTTAGTGCCTTCATCTAAAAGCACCTCTAATTTGTTGGTAGCCCTACAAGTTTAATGGCAACATTTTACTGAAATCGTATCATAATGTAAAAGAAGATGTCTTTTAAGAAGCCTTTCTGAAAGGATTTTCCAAAAAAAAATAAACGTTTGAAGTTGAATATTAATGAAAGAATACAAACTTTAGATTTTCTCCGTACTACAGAAAACCCAAGTAATATAATTGTGTATCATTTTTTTGTATTCAAACGCATTTTTGTTTTGTATGTGGGGGAGGAAGATGGGGGGTCTTTGCAGAAGAGTTTCATGAATGGCATCCTCGTTTTACATTATGATACAATTTAAGTGAAATTTTGCTTTCATATTTTGGGCGAATTGGGGCTCCCAACACTTTAAGAGGGGCTTTAAACTTGTTGTAATAATGTTCATGTCCGAAATTCTGAAAGGATGATTACAATAAATGTTGACGAGTTTGAATCCAGAGTTCAGAGAAATTTAAGCATTCTCGAAATTCTAGCTAATTCAATGTCATCTTAGATAAGAAGAACACAAATAAAGAAGTAAAAGAAGGAACGAAAGGGATGAAGAAATAGGAGAATAGGGTGAGAAAAGAGAAATAGTAAAGAAAGAACAGGTAATACATGGACAATAATGGGCGTGGGAGAGGGCGTGGAAAAAGAAAAGGATAGAGAGGGAGAGAGGGGGTTAGGGGAGAAAGAAGGTGAAGTTTCACAAACGATTACAGTTTTAATTTCATTTTTCTGGTATTCGTACCTTTGCAAATGCTACATGTATTGCAAGTAGTACATGTATACTACTGTAAGTTTATGCAAGCAGAATGGCGCATGAAAATGTAAACATTAAATAACCGCAGTAAAGATAGTTTTGACTATGGAGCTTTGAAATAAACCAGTTAGGCAGTGCATGCTAAAATTGAACTCACTTTTAGACAGTTTGCTTAAGATAAATAACGAGCTATTTTTTGGCAAAATAATTTTTTATTCAATTATATCTAATAAATTAATGTTTTGCCCCAATGAAAGTGATAATCAACATCTCGTTAAAATGCGGAACAAGTAGTTTGTAATAGCAGGTTTTGTTTGAGTCTTTATGACATCGCATGCAATTTGACCCTTTTAACATATAGTATATTGTTGAGGCTGTTAAAGGCATCGTTTAACAATGTTTAATCTGAGAATCACGGATCTACGAGTTATCAGTGTTTGTGATATGGTGTTCTCT
>JARBES010000125.1:499329-516927 GCA_030265145.1 Strongylocentrotus pallidus
ATTTGACAAATAATAGCTTTGCAATTATGTTCATTCTTTATGGGATGTCGTCTGCTTGGGCAGTATTGGTCCATATAGGAAGAATAACAAAACCTGAATGTATTGATAAGTACTAATTTGTTGTAGCTTTCGAAATCTGATGAACAAGTCAGCTTGTAAAACTATTCAGTACCATCAAATGGTATCACATCGTTTTCTAGTGGTTTATATACAATAAAATGTAGTATGAACAACTATATGTAAAAACATTACAGATTTTTTTGTCTATAATTTTGATCACTGACTTTTTAATTATCGTAAAGCACCCCCCAAAAAGGAATACATCACACAAGTTAATTTGTTTGGTCTATTACTTTGATCACTGACTTTTACATTTATCGTAAAGCACCCCCCAAAAAGGAATACATCACACAAGTTAAATTTAAATTTAAACACTAAACTCATTATCATTTGACAAATAATAGCTTTGCAATTATGTTCATTCTTTATGGGATGTCGTCTGCTTGGGCAGTATTGGTCCATATAGGAAGAATAACAAAACCTGAATGTATTGATAAGTACTAATTTGTTGTAGCTTTCGAAATCTGATGAACAAGTCAGCTTGTAAAACTATTCAGTACCATCAAATGGTATCACATCGTTGTCTAGTGGTTTACATACAATAAAATGTAGTATGAACAACTATATGTAAACACATTACAGATTTGTTTGTCTATCATTTTGATCACTGACATTTTAATTATCGTAAAGCACCCCCCAAAAAGGAATACATCACACAAGTTAATTTCTTTGGTCTATCACTTTGATCACTGACTTTTTTCATTTATCGTAAAGCACCCCCAAAAAGGAATACATCACACAAGTTAAATTTAATTTTACATGAAAGATCCCATTGACTGCTTTATTTTGCAACTAAAATTTTCTTTCAAAAAATACAAATATCGACTATTTACTGGAAAAACCTGCCATATAACTGAAGAATGAGGTGAAATTGACTTTTTATTTTTTATTTTGCATGGCTTTTCCGTGCTTCCAAGTAAAGTCAATATCAGTGACCAGACTGGTTTTTATGTTATCCCACAAGTACTTTGTCATTAAAAATGCAAATGAGCTAATTAGCAGCTAATGCATATATTTGCTACATGAGAATGCAATTTTTTCGTAATATATATATTTTTTTTTACTGAGCCATTTGACCTGTCTACCAATAATTTACTAGTAGGGGACATTTAGGTAGTAGTTTTGTTTACATTTCCAGATGATAGACAGTTGTGACACCAATTTAACTTTGTTGCAATATCCTCAAGTGTTCCAATCGATGGACTAAACAAATTGAGCTTATGAATTGAATCTGAATATAATTAACTACTCGAAGCTGGTATATTACTTAAAACCAAAAACTACTCAACGAATCATTCTCTGAAATTGTGTAGATTTGGTCTCCCAAATGAAACGATACTACAATGGTACAGCCACACAATTTATAATCGGTGACCATTGGTCCCCCATGATCCTCTTTTTCTTATGTTAATTGAGAGCTGAGTTGATGAGATAACCACCTGTCCAGTGGCCTTGCAGAGTGGTCGAATCCCTCCTATAAACTAGTACATATAAGCTTCAAATAATAGTACTGCACTGTACTGCACGTACATGAGAAACGTGACATCTAACCTAAATTGTAATGTCAAAGGCAGCTGGCCGTGGAAAGTTGATATTTCCTGTGGTATCTGATGTTACCACACATAATACCACATATATATTTAGTACCACAGGAATTATTGAGGTAATATTACTAGACTCCTGTTGTATAATGTCAACGGTTGGCCGTGGTAAGTTGATAATTCCTGTGTTACCTGATGTTACCACACAAAATACCACAGGAATTGTCAGTACCACAGGAACTATTGAGGTAATATTACTACCTTATTCTTTTTACACATAGCTACAATGTATTTTTGTAATATCTTTTCTATATTTAATGCGCATTTTCAAAGCAACATGAATACTTTTCAAAAATCTTAATCACTTATTTGAATTTATAATACACTTAATACATTTCTATTTTAAACTAGTTATACTCCTTTTATAATTTATTGGCTATTTGTCCCATATCCTTATAACTTATTTCATAATATACTTCTATTTTTAAACTATTTTCACTACTTTCATAATTTCTTCGCTATTTTTCCAGTTTCTTGATTGTATAACTTATTTTATAATATACTTGATTAACATATATCTTTTCAAACTAGCTTAAATCTTTCATTATTTCTCGGCTATTTCCTTGTATCTTATTAATATTTCTGTATAATTCACTAAATTGTTGCTAATGTTCTTCCTTTCTATACTGCTAGGCTATTTTCAAGTATATTTGATATATGCTTTACAAATTATTAACCAACATTTGTTTGGCATTACTTTTGATTCATTTGTCTTTTATTTTGGATCTTTTCCGGTTTATGCTTTTTAACTGTATAATTGATATACTGTATTTTTGTAATTACTTTTCTTACCTCAGTTATTTCGTGGCTATATATCTGGCATCTTTGATATATATTTGTGTGTTCTCTTTTCTTTTAATATTTTCATATTTTTGCAATTTCTTTCAGTTTCTTTAATACTTTTACATGATATCAATGTTTTATGCGGGTGATGGGTTAGTTAGTTATTTACTGCATCTTTAATATAATTATCTTCATAATAGGCATAGTGAGCTAGTATAACATTACGTATCGTGTGCGCTGTATTTCATGTTTCACTTTGAGTTCTTGGAGCGGTCAAGCAGTTCGTAAAAGGTGATAATTAATAAAGAAAACATGATAAGTTATACTTTTTTAGAGATACCTTCAAAAGAATTAAACCTTAAACTGTTCAAAAGCCAGTTTTGAGCCAGGACTAATGTTTCGATAATTGCCCAGCTACACCATCATTATATAGGGTGTAAATATATAATTTTTTGTTAGATGCTGCTTGTAAGTATAGGCTTGCATGGTGATGTAGATATACAGTTGGCTTGCGGGTGCACCATGTGGAAGAGAGAGAGAGAGGGGGAGGATTGAGGAGTCCTGAAAAGGACTCTCGGTAATCTTCCGAGAGTTCTTTTTAGGACTCCTCAATTCCACCCCCCCCTCTCTCTCTCTCTCTCTCTCTCACATATAATGCACTTACAAGCATACTGTATGAATATGTTTTTTTGTTTTGAAAACATTCAGTAGTAATTAAAAGAAATTCCTAAAATTAATATTGTTATATTTCTTTTGGGGTAAATAAAAATATGTTCTCCCATGAATGGAGCATAATTATATTGTATGAACATTAAATCAAGTATTACGATTTTTTTTAATCTATCTATTGTTTTAATGACATTAAACTCATCCTAACAGATAAAATTGTAACAATTTCCCAAAAGACAAATACAATTTTTTTGTTTGTCTGTTGTATAATTATCATAACGATTAAAAGCTATAAACCTTAGTAACTCAAAAAGTGTTTGCTGCCATCTAGTGTTAGAGAGTGAGATCTATATTTTGATTTTCAAATCCCAACGGCACACTTCAACCATTACTTTGTCATTTCGCCAGATTTGTCTTCCTGTAAAACCCAGAGTATAGGGGGAAAATGTTAAATTTACACTAGGAAAGACGAATTTGTAAGAGTATTCCAGAGCAAGAATTTAACAAAATGGTAAAGGATCGCACAGTTTCCCATACCAGGCCAGGTTTAAAACATAGCTCAGACCGTAGTCCCACACAGCCACTCATATGTGGGGAAATAGTCGATCTGCAGAAAACAATTAACTTTGCTGCTCTGGACTGCTAGCCGCTAGCTGCTGGAGCTACTTTAAAAATCATCATTTTTTCCAGGAGGTGAGTATACAATTATACATAATTAAATACAGAAATGGGTTTGCTTTCTGTACAAATTAAGACATTTCGTAAGTAAATCTCACTCTTAATTCTTATGAATTTGGTTCATAAACAAAAATGAAAACCGATCGCATTTGATAAAGATCGTAGTGGCCTAATTTACTGCATCTATGACAGTAGTTCTACATATAGTCACCTATATTCTGCGTATATATCAAATAGCAAATAAATCAAATATGAATCTAATGGGATTACTACAGACGTACAGTCAGTAGTCTACTAATGGTACTAGGGGCACTGGTCAGAGAATGAGGATCGGCCGTATAAACGAGGAAATGTCCTCGTATACGCGGACAAAATGATAATCGTCAGCGAAAATTTTGCGGAAGATTTTTTCTTCTCAGGTTTCGGGATTCCGATGAGTCTACTTTTTTGGGTTGTCCATTTTCCCTAGGATTTATCGCTCATAATGTAAAAATGCATCAATTATAATCATCGCGGAACCGGTTTTTCGCATCGCCAACGCGCGGTTCGAAAATCAGAATCCTCAGCGAAAATGCGGATGATGCAAATTATGCCGACTAACAATCATTCAGCAGGTACTTCTAGGTCGCGTCGCCCTGTCAAAATCAACCCTGCTTTCGGTCGAAATGAATTTGAGAAATAAATCTTCAATACACAGCTTTTTTGCCAAGGCAATCTCAACGAACACAAATTGAATTATCTAAATATTTATATAGATCCTATATTTGTGTGTGTATATATCTTCGTAACTTTGTTTCTTTACAATTTTTGCCATGACAGCTCATTGCTGGCATAGTTGATGTCAGTATTGAGTAACACTGTATAGATGTGTATTCATGTATCTATTGCTTTGTTTTAGTATTCATTTAAACACATCGAAAGACTATTCTTATCGAAAATAATATCGCTAGTGACATTCGTTTGTCTCGCAATGTATGGTCAACAAGGGATCTAAAACAATGTCACTAGCGATATTATTTTCGATACTATATCCGTAATGATTAATATATTTAGCAAGACTATTCTTGTTTGATAATTGACATCTTATGATACCTGACAGATAGACCTAGCTGCCAGTGCTATTAATTAACACCTTTAATATTGTTATGGATGTAAAGTTATTTATGTATACCTTTGCCTTTAAATTTATTCATTTATATACATTTTTAAAGAATACATATTGGGACTGGTTATTCTCGTAATGATATATCATTGAAACTTGCCAGATAGCCTTGCTACTGGTATGTAACATTACAAGCTCTGCTTATCGGGTTTTGCACTTTCTTCCTTGTAATACAAGATCTTTAAATATATTTATGTTCCTACGTATAATTTTTTTTTTTTTTTTAACAGATGTCAAATATGTTGTCAAATTAAATGGAAGAAAATAAATGTTCATTCGAATTGAATTGAATATACATTTGCGTATCCATGGACTTAAAGGTAGTGTATCCTTTTCAAAATCAAATTCTGTAGAACTTTGCAGGAATGTTAAATATATCACGTATGTCCTATCTGTGAAATTTAAACGTTAGCAGTATCCAAGAATTCAAATCATGCAAGGAAACCCATTTAGTTTCTAGACTTCACTGTCAGATACTGTGAGTTACTGAATGAATTATTTGTTTATTGGGTAATACCCCTGCATAAAGTGAGCTGTAAAGGGTATATGAGCATTTTTACACATCAATAACCTGTTTTTTGTAATGGCCAAACAATCTCATACATTTTCAAATTTGAGCCAAATCGGACTTTTTTTCTGTTGTAGAGTGTGCCTTGAATGTATCTAAGGATAAATGAAGGGTATTATTTTAAGATATTTGTCTTGCATGTTATTTTGTATAAGTCTAGTTTTGTTAACTCAAATTCATGTGGTAGTGCCTGCTATGGGGTAAGCATGCTAGGTAGTTCTGTTGTACCTCAATGCGTTAACCCTGTGGTAACTAGCTTGTGGTATTCCTGTGGTAGCTGGCATGTGGTTATCCTGTGGTAACTGGCGTGAGGTAATATTGTGGTACCTGCACGATGTATGGTAATCATGTGGTAACTGGCGTGTGATAACCTAGTGGTAACTGACGTGTGGTAATCCTGTGGTAACTGGCGTATGGTATTCATGTGGTAACTGGCGTGTGGTATTTCTGTGGTAACTGGCGTATGGTATTCATGCGGTAACTGGCGTATGGTATTCGTGTGGTAACTGGCGTGTGGTATTCCTGTGGTAACTGACGTGTGGTAATCCTGCGGTAACTGGCTTGTGATTATCCTGTAGTAGCTGGCATGTGGTAATCCTGTGGTAACTGGCGTGTGGTAATCTTGTGGTACCTGCATGGTGTATGGTAGTCATGTGGTATTTGTGTGGTAACCCTGTGGTAATCCTGTGGTAACTGGCGTGTGGAAATCCTGTGGTAACTGGCGTGTGATGATCCTGTGGTAACTGGCGTGTGATAATCCAGTGGTAACTGGCGTGTGGTAACAGTCCTGTGGTATTGTTCCCCAAAACCACACAAATTACCACAGAAACATTCGTGTGGTAATTTGTGAGGTAATTTTCTGTGGTAATACCACATGACAATTATGTAAGGGATATGAGGAAAGTTCAATTTTGAAAGGGGTGTTTAACTAACTATGTCACGGCGCGAGTGGTAAATTTGTCACTGGTGACACTACACATTATTATAAAGGCGTTGTCCTGGAAAAACAGTATATATTCAACAAACATTTAAACATATTCTCCTTTTACCTACTATTTTGAAAATTCTTGGGCTAAAAGTATTAACTTGCTTTATGTGGACAAAAAAATAACCGTGTACCACAGCACCAGCTGTCAAAGTCTATAATTCTTGAGCTGTAAATAGTCTGATTTTTCAAGATTGGCAGTGTACACAGTATGTGTCAAACAATTTGTGCGTGTACTGTGATCAGCCTAATTATGTCGTTCAGCAAAATTACTCGAAAGGTTATTTCTCCATTAGGGTAGGACATTTGTTGTCATCATATTAAGATGGTGTACGAAATGTATTTATATCTCAAGGACTATCATCTCCAAGAAGCTGACTATTTTAGCTCGATTTACCTCATATATTTGTTTCCTGTTTTTATATGTTTTCTTTAGAGATAAAGCTGATCTCCGTCATTGCGCATGACGTCGACGACTTTTATGAACACTCCCGTGAAGAGCAGTTGTCTAACCTAAGCTCTGCCCAGAAGTCCGCCTTCAAATACTCAGAAAATGTTATAATCTGTAACACACTGAATGCAATGCATGACAAAGACTCGAAGATACTGGACAAGTTTTTTGAAAAGATATATCGTGCTGTGACAGGAAAGGAATTGCTAGTAAGTACTAAATACAGTGCTTGAGTATGGGCATTTATATATATATTTTTTTTAACTATTTGGTTTGGGAGGTGGGGGTTAGAAAACTCATCCCCCACCTAAAACATGGTGATGATAATCCTTCTATATCAGGATTTACATTTAAGAAAAATTAGAATACAAAACATTGTCTATGTAGAGCCGTTGCCTCAAGTTAAGAATACACATTCCCATCAATAATTCAATATTAAGAATAGTGTCTTCCTTTTTTGTTCCTCATTTGTTGTTTTCCAATCCTGTGTTATTCCATATGGTAACAGGTAATCAGGATTTTGTTTTCATTCAAAAATGAAACTCAAAATTTGTAAAACATTGATATGTTTTGACAGGTTGCGTAAAATTGTAAGCCACTATCTAATACAGGGTACTAGGGTATATTAATGTCTATAATTTGTATTTCTATCTTGTGTTCACCCTCTGTAAGTAGCCCCTATTTGTTTAGAAGAAAACAAATCATGTTAGTGCATGCCCTCTTACTTTAAAAAGCGCTTCGCCGCCCCCTGATTAAATAACGTATCGGTACACTTCCCCCCGATACATTTTATCAGTTCGGGTAAATACAAGTGGGACAATTAAGCCCAAGTACAATCCCCCGCTCCCGGAAAAATTACCAATAGCTCAATTAATCCCTGGAAACCACCCATCTGGACAATTATTCCATGGACAATCAACCCCTCGGACAATTACCTTTCTAAGACAACGATCCCCGAGGGAAATTACCCGTGCGACAATACCCCCTGAGCACAATCAGCCCTATATGACAATAACCCCTCTAGGACATTAACCATATGGGCAATCACCCCAGGAATATAACCACCTAAGAATAATACACCCCCCCCCCCTTTCCTGGATACTAGTCCCGTGATAATTACCACTTTAGAGCATTGGACTATCAGGCTAAGCTGGCTATCGTTTTCTCATAATATAACAAAACGCGAGCCCATGAACGAGACCTACATGCGCATGTTGGCTTCAATCGTTGTAATGTGACAATAAACTACTTTAAAAAGTGACTTTTAACTAATGACCAGTATGTTATGTAAATGCCTGGCTATATAGTGCGGGATATAGTGTTGCGATTGAACACTAATTTATATTAAAAACTTGGATCATCCTTTATTTCGACTTGACAAATTTTGCTTTAAGACTTGGCGAGACAACGGGAGGTCATTGGAGAAAATCAAGAACAAAAGAGGACCTAGAATAGGGCCCTGAGGTACACCGGATGTGACGTTGGTGATGTTGTTCTTCTCCCCCTCAACTAGGAAATCCCGAATCCATAAGAGTAGTTGTTCTTGTTCTCTGACTCCATAGTGGTTCAGTTTCAGAAGAAGACGCCCGTGGGGTACTCGATCAAAAGCTTTTGAAAAATCAAGTATAATGGCGTCGATCTGTTGTTTATATCTGAGTCCTGTCGCAAGGTCATCTACCGTTACAAGAAGCTGCGACTCACAAGACCATCTCCTTCTAAAGCCAAATTGGAAGTCTGTTGGGAGGTTGTGTTCGTCCAGGGGATGGATGATTTGGCACTTAAAGCCTGCCCCACCCCCTCCACACCAATCCCCCTCGCCTTCGGGGGTAGTGGGTTATTGACCTGTAGGTATTTGTCCTGGAGGTAATTTTCAATACCGCATATAGCTGAGAAAAACCCAACGTATTTGTGGCACTCAATTTTCACTCAGTATTGGACCTAAACTTCACTTTCAAAAGGACAAATTTGACTAAATCTCTAATAATGTACATTTGTTTCAAACGTAGACCCTCGGTATCTACAAATATTTTATTCTGTTGTATATTACAGGAAATTATTCAAAGTTACTGACTACAGTCTTCTTCAAACAAAGGCAAGTTACCCTAGGGTAAAAGTCGTATTAAGAGCTAGTCGGGGTAAATATGGCGGGGTCTATGGCGGGCCAGGTATGGCACTATCCGTATTACTATACAACTATACGACTATACGTCTATCCAGCCGGCCAATCATAACGCAGGAAACTGTACATCTATACAACTAAACCAGTGGCGGATTTAGGGGGCACAGGGGCCACGTGCCTCCCCCCCCTGTAAAAAAGGGGGAAAGGGGGAAGGGGGAAAAGAAAAGGGGAGAAAAAGAGACAAAGAGAGACAAAGAGGGGAAAGAGAAAGGAGGGGTAAAAGATAGAAAAGGGAAGAGAGAAAGAAGAAGAATAGAGGGAGGAGAGAAAAGGGCATAGGAGGAAAGGAAAGGGGAAGAGAGAGAGGAGAGAAAAGGGCGGAAAAGGAAGAACAGGGGAAAGACTGAGAAGATAAAAGGGGGAAAAGGTTAACAAGGGGAAGGAAAAGGAAAGAAAGGGGGATGATATAATGAGAAGATGTTTTTTACCGGGAAAGGGGCGGGGGGCACATAATTGCGCAGTGTGCATAATACGGGGTCCCCCTGCCAGGCGTGTACCTCCCCCCCCCCCCCCTCCAAAAAAAGGGGGGGGGGACCAAAAAACACATAAAGAGATGGAAAGAAGGGGGATTTGTGAGAGTTAAAGATGAGGGGGTTAAATGTAAGATAATTCAACAACGATAAAAGAGACGTGCGAGAGCATGAGGAATGGCATTTATTTTAAAAGAGTAATGGGATTACTACCAGGTGCGTCGCTAAAGGGGGAGGGGGTGTTTGGGAAATTGTCGGTAAAATTGCGCAGCTGTCTGGAAAAAAAAGTAAATGAAAGAGAAGAGAAGAAAGAAAGAAAACAAGACAAAGAGAGAGGAGAGGAAAGAAAGGGGAAATGAGAGGGAAAAAATAGGATAAAAAGAGAGGAGAGAGGGGGGGGGGGAAGAGTCTGAGAGAAGAAGGATGGGAGTAAGAGAGAGAGGGGGATGGTTGGTGGAGTCACTTCGTCGAAGCTTTTACGTTTCATTAAAATTTTAGAGAGAAAGAAGACGATTCGTTGTACCATTCTCTACTCTTAATCCTTGTGACGATTTACATTCACCTAAAATGTAATTAAATTGTAATAATAAAGTGAGAGAATTAAGGAATCGATCAGATCAATTTTCCCAATGAGTATCATTAATAATGGTTTGTTTTCACTCAAATTGTCAGATTATCGTTAATTGTAGATCTAGCATTAAAGTAACTACCTCAGCAACACTTTTTCTTATCTGACCAATGTTACCAAGTCCCTTTAATCTTTGTTTGAATTTTGTTTCCCCCCTCTGCGCGAAGCGCGGAATCTTTGGCCTTTTCGTTAATTTATTAGAGAAAGTAGCCGATTCGTTCTGCCGACTCTTAATCATTGTCAGAATTTTACAAAATGTTTCTTTGTCCGATAAAACGTCACAGTTCGTAGGGAAAACAAAATTGCCGGCCCACTGACATAATACATCTCACCGACTTCAATCTTCTGCAATGATATTGTTAAGTAATGGTAGTACTAAGTCTACACCCCCCCTCCCCTCAGTAATATTATATGATATCACCCAGTATGCCATAATTCATTTAAGACCCACCCTGTGATATACCAGCCTCCCCCTTCCAGAACACTTGTTTAATCACTTAAGCCCAGCCAAATAGACCCCAAATTGTATACATCTGATAAGAACCATGGACCTATTACGAAAAGAACCCCCAAACCTCAAAAACAAAAGACTTCATGTCTCCTGTCAGCTGGCAACTGCCATATGTACGGTGGCTGATTTCCGCAAATGTTATTTTTATTTTTATGGGGTTATAACGCCGTAATTTACGGGGTTATAACGCCCTAAATTACGGAGTTATTAAATTACGGTGTTATAACGCCCTATCATTTACTTTGGTGTGTTTTATTATTTGTGGTTCCTAAATTCAGTCAACACCTCTACATGCATATATAATATATATGTATATCCAAGAAGTGGCTAGTAACTTCTTGGTATATCTATACTTTGTGTCATACGGCGGTGCTCCTGGGTGCCTACGAAGGGGTGTTAAAGTGACATACTGGTTATTGAATCTACAAACCTACTTGCTCAGTGGCCTGCTTTCAAAAAAGGATATATATGTATGATTATTACCTACTTTGTTTTAAGGGGGGTTATTCATTATTAACATTGAGCAAGATTGTTTGAGGGTGATGAGAATGGGCTGGGCTTGGTGACGTAGCCTGAATGGTAAGATCAAAATCGGTTCAGAGACGGCTGAAATATCCTTACATAATAACCATTTATAATAATATTCAGTATTTTGAACCAGCCGTTGAAAATCAAGAGAGCGCCATATACATGTTATTCTAGCCCATGCCGATATTTGCTTTTTGTTGATTTTTTCGTGTTGGTTATAATACGCACAACCAGCTGGCCTGTATATTGTTTTTATTAAGTAATTAATTAACGGCCACTGTATCTTTTTTTTAAAGTGGAGCTGAATTGGTATGATCGTATGTAATCTAAATTCAAACATTTTGGGGTCTAAAGCTACATTCATAGCAATTTTAGGTTCTAAAAGGGAACTAGCAATGTCATAAATAAGAATAAAAGCAATAACAATGCACTTTGAACTCAACTTTACCTCTAAGCGTTTGGGATTTGAGAATGGTAGGTCAGGTGAAGAAATGTATGCGAACTTCAACGAAATCAAAGAACGATTTTTGGTTAAGAGCCATCGCGCCTTCATTTTAGTAAGACCTTCGTAAAGGTGAAGATTACTTTATTCTCGTGCCTTTAAAAGGGCCAAGGGTTGGGCATAAAAATTACATAACATTTCCGATCAAACTAAATTTAAATTCAATTACGATTTAATGAATAGAATTCAAAGATAAAGGAACATTCGCGTGTTTGTTTTTGAAAACCAAAACCCCCCAAAAAGTACAATCTGGAAAAAACAGTTCATGAAAATAATAAAAATAGGTCAACAGAGTTAAAACTACATTAAACATATCAAACCTAAAGGACCAACTAAAAGTCATTGTAATTGATATTTAGTCAAGATAAGATATTAGCGCAAGGTTGAGTATCTATATTATTGTTTTCGCCCGCAATGAGTCCCCGCAAACGAAATATAATACAGCACGCTTCAAAAGATTAGAGGTATTTCGGTAACAAGACTCGTAGATCCTAACGCCAAGATGGGTAGCTGGGGTTTTAATATTCTTATTGCCTTTTCGATTTTACGTTACATTTCATTGAAATTGTATGCGCAATGTATTGCTGTTTATTTGTGTGTATTTAAAATGATTTATTGTATTGTTTCTTTTATAAATACAAGCTATGTATGTTTGTATTTGGTATCCTATGAAAAAAAGGTGTGCTGACTAGGGTGTTCCACCCATATGTGGAAATAATTGGAAGAAGTAAAAAAGAGTCCAGATATGCTCCTTGACTTGAAACGTATTAGTTTACATTACAGAGATTAGTTACGTGTATAACAACAAAGCATGTAGACCTATACATATACATTGTTGTGTGAACAATACTGATTCCAGCATTTATTCTAGACAGTCCATTTGCAGCAACCCTGCCTCCAAACGACATAAATATGATTCATAATTTCTTCAGAATATTTTTCTATTTTCGTATGCCCTTTATATCATCAAAAGCAATCGCTATTAAAAATCCATATCATTTTCTTCCAATTTATTAAAACAATGGTCATTTATTGAGGGAATATGTTCCGTAATTATAACGTCTGTGTTTATAATTCAACAGGAACCCGATGGGGAAGAAGAGCATGAAGTTAACCAGAGTACAGGTATTATTTGTATATCGCTTATTTTTTCATTATGTAGGCAGTCCATCCTCTTTCCATCCCCCCCCCCCAAAAAAAAAACCCAAACATTAACCAAAAAACATAAATATATATTTACAATTAAATAAAGGTAATTTGAGAAATAAAACAACTACTAGTTGTCACAACTGTTCCGAATTCATCATCAATAGTCACTGTCATCGCATTAATTAAGTTTAAAATGTCTTATAAGATGCGAAAGCCATTGTCGTTTGCTTAGTATTGTGAGTGTCTGTAAAATTGCGCCTGGCTGGAACCTTCCTAAAGAGTAAATTATGTGCGTGCATCGTGATATCGTTGATGTATATACCGCTATATAAACTCAGATTATTATCATTATTATTAATATTAGTATCATTGTTGTAGTTGTTATCATTGTTTTCATCATCATCATCCTCACTTAAGCTTAATTACCTTGCAAGAAAAATGTTTTGTTTGTAAATGTACACGTTTTAGCTGCAGCTGTAACAGTTATAGGGTGCGTTTATATAATAGTCCTTTTGTTGGGCCTAAAATCAGCGTTTTCAAACGTGTTTCAGGAAAATTTCTAAGGTGAAAATTTAAACGCAAAGCCTTTTTCAAAAGTCTTTAGATATGGGTATATTTAAACGCCGAAGAAAGTGCGTTTTGAATGTGACATAGAGCCAGAATCACGTTTATGATAGGTGATAAACGCAAAGCTGTTTTGAACCCCACTTACAAATCGGACCTTGGCTAATTTCCCGTTCATAGAACATGACGGACAAAGAAAGAGGACAACATATACAGTTCCTCATTCTACCCTCAACAATTGCTGTGGTAAACAAAGGAACATCCCTTCAATGCTATTATGTAAACATATGTAGAACAGTTGTCTCATGCATATTCACCTGTTCTACACATTTTTACATAACAGCAGTGAAGGGATGTTACTTTGTCTACCACAGCAATTGTTGAGGGTAGAATGAGGAACTGTATATTGTCCTCTTTCTTTGTCCGTCATGTTCATAGTGGTTGTTGTTCAAGCATGTGTGTGTACTGTGTACTCGCTCACCGTTCATTGTTTTTTGCATACATTGCATTGTTCATAGTTTACGCATCGTGCGATTACGTTCTTTAACTGTGTATTGTCATCGCGTGCACACGATCCTAGACGCTCGACACCATTTCGCTATCTGTTATCATTAGTTTAGACCTTTACTATATAACACCTGGGTATTCCCCAGTCTACGTCTGCCCATGCTAGCTGTCCTGTCATTTCTCGTGCAGTATTTTAGCAGCAGCATGAGTGCCCATCGTTGAGCACATATCACCGCCAGAGACATGCGTCGAATACGAACATTTACTCCCGGCATGTTTACAAACACACACAGACAGCAGCGGATATTAAAAACGAGTCAGACTTTTTAAACTTGAATTTTGAAAGTGAAAATATTACTTGAAGTAGCCTAGTACTAGTTGGATCGAAAATAAAAAAGCGCGCGCTCAAGTTTAGCTTCGAGAAACTCACGGTCTGCCTCTTGGGTCAATCGGCGCAAATTAGCAGCTGCGTAGAGACAAGGACTTTATATTGTATCGTGAAGAGACGATAAACGCGACATCCTGCAAATCACGTTCGTATAGTGGGGTTCGATATGTACATATAGAAACGCTGATTCTGAGTGGCAAGTCACGATAAGATTTACATATCGACGTGAAAAGTAAATAAGACCATTCTGAGGTCCGTTAGTAAGCAATCATCGGCAACCTTGAATGGAATTCTCTTTTACACTTTCCTGCCTTTGACGGAGTATGGTGTCCCTTTGTGTAGAAGCATCCAATTTAAAAATCTCCAAATTTAAAAATATCCGGACCACCACGAATGTAAAAACCTTGCAGCCGCAACTTGCAAAATTACCCCTAATGTCATAACATGTTAACCGCAAATGAATAAATAACCACACAAGTCAAACAACTTGTATGACCACAATTGTAAAAGCATTTCGCCTACAATTGGTTTTGTTTAATTATCTCAATTGTCAAAGCATGTCAACCGCACATGTTAAAATTCATTTTTCTGCATAAGTTGTATCTATGTAAAATAAGTCATCATCAGCTAATGCGTATGCGTATGGGTGAGTGAGTGCACTTACTGTAACCGAGGCTCAAATAGGTGGCACTTGAAAATTGGTTATTACATATGAAATGCCAACCGTAACGTTTATGTATGAACTACTACTGACACTCACAAATGTGATTTAAAATTCAAAGCTTTAATTTAATATGTTATTTTTTCTCGAAGAGATGTCATAAGGATTACTCCAAGTAATTTTAACACCCGTGAACCAATACCTTGTAGGAGTAGTATATAGTTTTAGCAAATATTAGCCTTGACACAAAAACTTTCTCCGCTTGTGTGCTACCTCCTTCTTTCTCAAAAATACTTTTTTTGTTATTGTAAACCAAAATGTTTATCCTTTAATTTTTTATTTACTATTAGCCCTCCGAAATACCACACTGAAGCAAGAACGAGACTCTGAATGTTCATGTTAATTTCAGTAAATTGGCCAGCATTTATTTTTCGAAAAATCTCATATTCACGTCTGCGTGTCCCTTTTGGGAGACGCAGACGTGAATATTGAGCGCAGATTTTCCAGCAGATTTTCACGTCTGCGTGTTCCTTCAGGGCCATTGATGAGTACAGAAAAACGAAAAAAATTACCGAGCAAAGGTATTCGTCAATTTTTTTAATTTTCAAGTCTTGGACGTAAAAGACAAACAATTTGTTGCTTAGGTATACGTCAATGTTTTTGATTTTCACGTCTTGGACGTATTTTTTTTGTTTTTTTGTTTTGCATAGGTGTACGTCAATTGTTTGGATGTTCACGTCTTGGACGTAAAAAACGAAAACAATCGGTTAGATAGGTATACACCCTAAGGAGCCCCCATAGAGGATCAACATTGAATACAGGTTTAATAATATACAAATTGAAAAGTAAAATTTGACCTTGTTATAATGACAATACTTCTTGAAATAATTTAACCAATATTATCAATAACACAGTATCTCCGACGATATTCATATTATAGGCTGGTACTCCGAGTCAAGCTATCGAACTTGCGATAAACTTTTTTTTTGCTCCTACTCTACTGTCGCTTTTGCATTCCAACTTGAGCTCTTTCCTCGATCTTTTCGTAACCTTAACCGTTTTAATTTATTAATTCACTAACCTATTTTGCTTTTAATATATACATTACCATTTCAATCAATGACTGTAAACATGCAGGCGGAAGCTTCAAAATGACCGTACTTCACAAACTCTTCTTTTATTTCCTTCCCTATATCTCTTTTTATACAGGAAACGGCCTTCAGAACATGTACTATTTTTGGGGGAACATATGCAACTTCTTTTACAACTGCTTCCTGCCTAGCAATCGTTAGACTAGTATATAACTCAGACTCCTTTGAATCCACGTAGCTCAGAATAAGTTCAAACTGTGACATTTCGTCATACCCCAAAATCAAAGGTCAAACCTATAATTTCCAAACGTAGAATTAAGATTTTATATCAAATAAAAGGAATGTTCGTTCTACATACTAATGTGGAATTTCTTTTGATCTGACACATCGAGTAAACCTTTGCATCTGGTGGAGAGTTTCTCGAAGGCATGCCATTATTCAGCCGAAGTCACGCTACACTTGATTATCACCTCTCATGTGATTTAATACTTGTATCGTCTTTCATATTGCCGATATAGTTTATTTTACATCCCAATGCCCCCCTTTTTGTATAAACAAATGTATGGCTTTGAATTATTTTATTCAGTTTGACCACCCATATTAATCTTATGTTTTTATTTCGAATTGATTGGATGATGGTGCTTATGCTTTAATCCGCCATGTTTAGCCAGCAGAACCGAGGTGGGAGCCGCATCCCCCGATATATAACATATTTATTTTAAGTACCCACGTTTCATAATAATTTTTAGCACATATTTTGTTGGGACCATTTATAAATATATATGTATGAGTATATACAGTGATGGGCAGATGAATATACAAATATACACCGTCGCTAATAACGTCGGAATATTTTTGTTTATCCAAATTTATGGAATTGTTTTTACAATGATTTATTCCTAATAGATCTAGATGAAAGTATACATTCTCAGATTGTATTGAATAATAATTTGCCAGTGTTTGTTTTGCGTGACTGATAAAGCATGTGTATGTTAATATGCTCATCAACTAGGGGACATACGCCCTTGTGTCATAAATGACAGTAATGAGGATTGATGCCCCACCAAAGGGCACTAATATAGCACATCGACACGGGTTTGATCCTGGGGCCTCACAGTTACGAGGCCATTGCTTTGCCACTGAACGATGACTGTTCGCTGCGGGGGCTAGAGTAGGGGGCAGTTCCCCCCCCCCCTAAAAAAAAAATGCAATAAATTATCAATAATTCTTTGAATTACCCCCCGGTCCCAAACAGAACAAAATCTTCTGTATGCCAATGCCTTGAGCCATAAGGCATGGCCGTACAGAGGGTTATGTTATGTTAAGGAACGGGGTAACATGCAATGAATGATTGATAATTTATTTCATTTTTGTTTGTGTGTGGGAACTTTTTGAGGAAAAAT
>JARBES010000125.1:612595-625829 GCA_030265145.1 Strongylocentrotus pallidus
CCCCCAGTAAAAAACCTGGTCTGAAATAGCCCAGTTAAAATAGGGTTAAGGGAAACATGAAAAGTGGTCTTTATAGGCAGGTGGTCTTTATGTAGAGGTTCCTTCAGTAAAGGTCCCAATGAAAAACAATATTCAAGGGAATCAAAAAATGTGGTCTTTCTATACAGGTGGTCACTAAAGCAGGTTTGACTGCATCATTCATATATGATATATTTCTGTTTTTTATTTGTCAAGAAAGAGACATTAAGAGATAGTGAAATATTATTATGAGATGTTAAGAAAATGGTACGTACAGCGCAGTCAAAGCCTTAGAAGCAAGTTGGATTAAATTTATTTTGTGCTTGTTGGTTTGTTTGATTTACTTGACTGCTAAAAAACCATGTGTATGCTTGTGAGTAAGCAACCAGGAGACCAATGGCTTTAAGTCCTCTCTGAGGGACCTGGTTATAAGGATTCATGCCTTTAACAAAGGGCACTAGCGCATCGACTTGGGTTCAAAACGAGACTGCTGCTCTACCACTGAGCCATCGTGCCTCAGTTGTGTCTTAACTTCCTTTAGCCACCGGCATTATGAAAAATTAGAGACATCAACGTACCTCTTCTAGGTCTTTCATCTTTTTCTTCCTCTGTAGGATCTTCTCAACTTCTGTATCCAGCCATTTTCGCTGCTCCTCGACCTTGTCATGGTCCGGTGCATGACCGCTGCCGACACGTAACTTCCTCTGGGCAGCAGCGACCTACATGTAAACATGCAATAAACACATTGGGTAAAGCCTGTTTTACAGCCCCACTGCATTTCTTATAGCTACTTGCACCCTCTATATAGCAAACGATGTCTAAGCGGTGACCACTGGTCCCCCATTATCCTCTTTTTCTTATGTTAGTTGAGAGCTGACTTGATGAGCTAACCACCTGTCAGTGACCATGCAGGGAGGTATAATCATCCTGGCCAAACTAGTGCAGATAGGCTTTAAACATGACATGGTTAGTTGCCTTTGAATACCGCTGCAACAAAATCAGATGATTCTACATGTACTGGTTTTACAATAACCATTGTTCAATTTCTGACAATATATCAAATTATGTTGTCAAATTGAATGGAAGAAAATACATATTCATTTGAATTGAATTGAATTGTTTTATACCTCTTCTGTTTTCCTTTTGAGTATCTTCTGTTGCTGATCGTTCTTAATCTCAAGCTCCTTAATCCTTTGCTGATCCCTCTGCAGATCTCTCTGTGTAAAGAATCCAATCAAACACATACAAAATCTGAAATACATATATGCACCATTCTCTTCTTGCATCCCCCTTTTGTCTTAATACAAAAATATATCAATTTCCATCAACCCAATCACTTTATCCCATTTTCTTATTTATTTCCATGCTTGTGTTCAAGTAGCAGGGATGTACGTCCCTAATATTAAATGAAATTGATTGCATACACATCTGGGCCCTGTTACAATAACTGTTATAAGCTAATGAAATTATGGCATTCGATCAGCTGAGAGCAAATTTGACACAGTATTCTAGCACTTGTCATCGATATCAAGAAAGTTGAGTTGCGATCAATTGCAAATTTGCAAATAATCGCACTGACTTACGCTAGATTTGGGGGATTTGCAATTAATTGCAACTGTCTTGCAACGCCTATTAGTCTGATTACCATAATCCAGAAGTTAGGATGTATACCCCTAAAGAGGGATATGGGATAATTAATTCAAGCCCTACAAATATAGATAAGTCTGGACTATTCCATTTGAATAATAGGGTCCATACCTAAAGTCTCAATTTGCGATCACCCTTTTCACTTAGCCCTGCCTGCAGTAATTCCTGATTTTGTTCAGCACGCTTACAACTATCTCCACATTTTATATGCCACTTATACTTAGTCTGATTACCATAATCCAGAAGTTAGGATGTACAGTTGTATACCCCTAATGAGTGAAATGGAATAATCTACATGCCCCCCAAAATATAGATAAGTATGGACTATTCCATTCCTATAATAGGGGTTTAAACCTCAAGTTTGAGTTTGCGATCACCCTCTTCTCTAAGCCGTGCTTGTTGTAGTTCCTGATGCTGTTTCATCTAGCTTACAATTATCTCCTTATTTTAAACGCTTTTTATAATTAATGTGATTAGAAGTTCGGATGTATAGCCCTATTAAGTAAAATGGAATAGTCTACAAGACCAAGCATATACACAGGTCTGGAATATTCCATTTGTATAATAGGGGTTTATACCTCAAGTTTGAGTTTGCGATCACCCTCTTCTCTAAGCCGTGCTTGTTGTAGTTCCTGATGCTGTTTCATCTAGCTTACAATTATCTCCTTATTTTAAACGCTTTTTATAATTAATGTGATTAGAAGTTCGGATGTATAGCCCTATTGAGTAAAATGGAATAGTCTACAAGACCAAGAATATACGCAAGTCTGGACTATTCTATTTGTATAATAGGGTTCCATACCTCAAGTTTCAATTTGCGATCACCCTCTTCTCGAAGCCGTGCTTGCAGTAATTCCTGATGTTGTTTCATCTTGCTTAATACAATTATCTCCACATTAATACTTGGTGTGATTACAAGCTGGGATGTATACCCCTATTGAGTACAATTGAATAGTCTACAAGACCAATAACTACATAAACAGCAGGAGTAATCCATTTGTATAATAGGGGTTCCATACCTCAAGTTTGAGTTTGCGATCACCCTCTTCTCTTAGCCGTGCCTGTTGTAGTTCCTGATGTTGTTTCATCTTGCTTACAATTATCTCCACATGTTAAATGCCCTTTATACTTAGTGTGATTACAAGCTGGGATGTATACCCCTATTGAGTAAAATGGAATAGTCTACAAGACAAATAATTACATAAACAGCAGGACTAATCCATTTGTATAATAGGGTTCCATACCTCAAGTTTGAGTTTGTGATCCCCCTCTTCTCTAAGCCGTGCCTGTTGTAGTTCCTGATGTTGTTTCATACGACCCACAGCTATCTCAAGATCTTCAATCTTCTTCTCTCTCTGCGTCTGCATCTTCAGTACCCTTTCGGACTCCTGCAGATCAAAATAACAAATCAAGAATAAACTAAAAAGTCTCTGATGCAGTACTTTTTAAATATATGAAGCTTATTTACTTAATCAAAGTGGCCATTCTCTGTCAATCTGTATCCTACAACCTATCCATCTATCTATTAATTTATATGTCCATCCATTTGTCTCTTGTAGCTTATTTTTGAATCATTCTTTGTCACTCTGTATCCTACTTTCTCCATCACACTCTTTACTTTCTCAATCTATCTATCTACCTATCTAATTGCCAACTAAATCTAACTCAATATGTCTATCAAGCAATCTATTGATTTATCTATATCTCCATCTATCTATCTATCTATCCATCTTTAAAAATAATCTTTATATCCATCTAAATATCTATCTTTTCCACTCACCTGTTGTTTCTTCATAAGTTCTTTGACCTTTGAATGAGCTTTCTCCATCTTCTTCTGATATTCGTCTTCTAGCTTGTTCTTCTCCTTTGATTCCATCTCACCCTTTGACCCTAGGTCGTGGAGGTGTCTCTTGGCTTCCATCAATTCTTGCCTTGCTTTCTGGGCATCCTAGGTTTTAAAAAATTAAAGCATACAAATGATAATAATAATAGGCATTTCTATAGCGTAGTCTATCTAGAAATTCTATTCCGAGGTGCGCTAATTATTACCCCGGCTTTAGCCTAGCTGCCATTACAGCGCTCCAGCATTTTAAGGAATTAATCCTGCTAGGTACCCATTTACCTTACCTGGGTCGAGTGTGGCAAATGAAGATTAATGCCTTGCCAAAGGACATAAGTGCCATGTCGGGATCGAACCACAACCATTGAATTTCAAGTCAAGTTCTTAAACCACTCGACTGACACTTCTACTGTGATAGCATGCACATGATACATGCAAATGAGCTCATTGTACGATGTGTCACACTCTAGTTGAGGCTGTATGCACCCTTTCTATGTAGCCATCAGGCTGAGAACACTAGGTGCATAAACAGCCTCAGCAAGAGCGGATAGATCATGTAATGAACGAATGAAAATATGCACCATTTATTTTATACAACAAAACACCTTCATGTACGCATGCTGGACCTTACCTATGGAATCAGTTGACACAAAACATTTCAAGTGTAGTTTACTTTAAAAATCTTCTCAAAATTTAATCTTTTTAAAATTACTTTCCAGTAGATCTACTTGTATTTTTCAACCTGTCTCTTTTCTTTTTTTTACTTTCACGTTCCAACTTTTCTGTTTTGCCTTGAGCACATTATTCATGTGGAGTTGGCATACTATAAATATTATTGTTTTGAGTTATAACTATTTTCTACATTGCTATATTTGGTAAACATTATCTTTCATAGCTGAAAAACACAATCCTTCAATCCGTTAACCCGCTTCTGTTCAACTAGCCTCAATCTAAATAAATCATACATCAAAATAAAGGTTACAGGTATTAAACAAAATTTTCTGCTCATGGAATGGAAAGGTTGACAAGAAATGTCCTACCTTTTCTAATAGTTTGATTTTGTTGGAGTATTTCTTGTTGGCTGCCTCAGATTCCTTGCTGGTCTTTGCCAACTCACGGATCAGCTCTTCTTTCAATCTATGAAGAGAGAGAAAACAGTACAGAATGCATCAAGCAAAGGGTCAAAGTTCAAAGCCTGAAACTACACTTCAACATTCCACTTTTTCTTAAATAAAATCCAGGCTACTTTTCTCCTTTTCATCTCTCTGTCTCTTCAGTTCTCACTGTTTTCCTCCATCTTAGTAACTTGAATTTTTTTTTTTTTTCTCTCTCTCTCTTTCTTTCTTTCACCTGGTCTTCTCTACCGATGATGTCATCAAGTTTGTTTTCATTTACCTACTTCTTAAAGGGAGTGTAGCTTGGCAAATACTGGTTAACGCCATCTACATTTTCTTTTGGACAACTGCACGTTAGCGAATGGACTTGATCAACGGTACTCAGTGACTTAATCTCTACACGGTCAGCGTTCGCTAAACAGACCGAAGTTCTCCTTACGCTTTGGTTTCGCGCATGTTGGATGCACGTGAGTGCTGCGGTTGCGTCGTCTATAGTCGTATCATACCCGATTGGCCCCGAGTCAGTCCACAGGAAAGACACATAGCCTTGTCAGGCTACACTCCCTTTAATTGATTATCTGTGTTTACCCTAACGGTTATAACCCCCCCCCCCCCCCCACAAAAAAAAAAAAAATTCTCTATCTACTCTATCAATCTACTACCCTTTATGTACATCAATTTCTAATACACCCTTCTATGTCTCTCATATACACCAAACATCATGTTTATATAGAGTGGTGAAGTGTGACGTCATCAAAAAATTAATGTTAGAATTTTTCAATTTGAACTTCATTTTCCAAAAGAGCATCCAAATTTCGAAGACCAATTGAATATGTTAAATATTGGCTGAGATATGACCATTTGAATAAAAAGAGTTCCTATAGGAACTCAGTGTTATTTTGATCTGGTTCATAACATAACATCTGGACATCTTTTTGATGCTCTTTCGGAAAATGAAGTTCAAATTGAGAAATTCTAAAAAGTAGATTGGTATGATGTCACAGCTTTGGTACTCTATACTTTCTCTGTCTACTCACTTGATGTTGAGGTTCAGATCCCTTAGCTTGTGATGTGACTCCTGCATGTTACGCTGGGAGGCCCTCACACGCTCGTGACCTGCCTCGACACTTGACCTCAGGTCAACAGCTTCAGAAGGCGTGTCTTGACCCGCCCTTGACTTGGTCATGGTTCCGTTAGCAGCTGAGAGATAGGGATAACAACAAAAAGAGATTTGTAAATAGATCTAAATCAGATCACAGATTTGAAATGGGCTATTTCTAATATTCCTTGTGTTAAAGCGGGACTGTACTACTCGTAGCTACTTGCACCCTCTTTATAGCAAACAATGCCTAATCAGTGACCATTGGTCCCCCATGATTCTCTTTTTGTTATGTTAATTGAGAGCTGACTTGATGAGATAGCCACCTGTCACTGACCTTGCAGGGTAGTCTTATCCCTCCTGCTCACTAGTATTGATGGGCTTTAAATACATCTGTATCAGAGCAAAGATTTGATATGGGCTATTTCTAGTTCCTTGTGTTTAAAAGCTTGTTTTCTTTAATGGGATGGGTATTGTCCATTTTTCCCCCTATAGAATAGTAACAATATATGATTTTGAAAAATATACCCTCAAAAATGAATTTAAGTTTCCATGTAATGACTTCATCTTTGGCATCCCAGGTGGAAATTATTCTCCTTTTAATTTTGTTATTTGGTATGCAAAATATCATATATTTTCAACTAAATGTTTGAAGGGATCTTTATCATTTCCATGTTTTCAAAAGAAATTGAAATGTCACTATAAAGCTATATCTTGATAGATGGAGGTACATCTAACTTATCTAAATACTAGAATCTTGTTTTTCATTGCAACCTTTCTGTGTCAAATGTATGTATTCATCAATTTTTCTGTTTGCTTATATTGTTTTATTCTTTGAGAAAAATTGAATAAAGACTGTATCTGAAGAAAAGAAATTAAAGAATAATAAAGATTTCTAAGGTTGTTTTAAAATCAAATATTTTTGGGGGTTTGGCTTATGCTGCAAGCGAATACTGCGGTTGCGTCGTATTATACCCGATTGGCCCAGAGTCAGGCCAAGGCAAAGACATGTAGTCTCGTCATGCTACACCCCCTTTAAGTTCTTTTCTTACCTTTATTGTTCTTGATATGGGATCTTCTTCTCTGTCTAGCTGATGATGATCCTCCTCCTCTCTCTTCCTTACTCCACGTCTGACCTAAGGCTCTGAAACACAAACACAAGGTCATATTGAAGTGTCTTCAAAACGGTTCATTGCCATTTGGTCTACAATCAGTTAAGTCTAACTTTTAGTAGGTCTAATTTGCAGTTAGTCTAATGTCCATTTTGTATGTACTCTCCATTTGATTTAAAAGTTATTTTATCATAATAATAATCATTAAATGATTATTCGACCTTGGTAGAGGAAATAATTCAATTCAATTCATTATTTCATAATGGGCATTAGATAAACTTAGAATAAGACTAACTGGTTATTAAACTAAATGAACAATAGACCGAATGGGTAATAGACTAATTGACGATTAGACCAAATGGAAATTAGACCAAATGATAAAAGATAAAGTGGTTATTAGACCAAATGATAATAGCCGAAATTATTATTTAGACCATTTGGACAGTAGATGGGCTAGGTGTAGATCATATGGGAATAGACTAATTGTGTAGTAGACGAACTGGTTGTAGACTAAATGGCAATCCACCTTCAGAAGTCCAACCATTATAACATATATCTGGTACCACATGACTTCAAATGTTGCTTCCCTCGCAGGGCGTCATCATTATCTTCCAGATGGTGGATGAATGCATGAATAGGGACATGGGACTACACACACTATTTAAAATAAAACATGAATATGTATATCTGGGACTACATGATCTTCTTACTTTGTCTCTGTATCTGAATCCTCAGGACCGCTGCTATCGGTAAGGCTCTCCTGTAGGACTGTATCATTATCTCGAGTACATAAATAGGTATACATGGGACCACACACATTACTTAAAATACAACATGAATATGTACATCTGGGACTACATCATCTTGAATGTGTCTTACTTTGTCTCTGTATCTGAATCCTCAGGTCCGCTGCTATCGGTAAGGCTCTCCTGAAGGACCCCATCATTATCTTGAGTGCATTAATAGGTATACATGGGACCACACACACTACCTAAAATCTAACATGAATATATATATCTGGGACTGCATGATCTTGAATGCGTCTTACTTTGTCTCTGTATCTGAGTCCTCAGGACCACTGCTATCGGTAAGGCTCTCCTGAAGGACTGCATCACTATCTTCTAGATGGCGAATGAGGAGCTGGCTCCTGGCTCGGAAACCCTGAACTATCCTCTCCAGTGAGAACTGGGTGAAGGTAAAAAAACACAAGATGAACAGGTCAAAATAAAAATTATACTCAAAAATGTGATATGGGGAGTGTTTCACAAAGTCTAAGATTGACTGTAAGTTGGACTTTCCTATAGAGTACCGAACCTGTAACATAAAAATCTATTTTTGGAATTTCTCAATTTTGTCTTCATTTTCCCGAAAGAGCATAAAAAATAATGTCCAAATCTCGAAAACCAATTGAATATGTTAAAGGGATAGTTGAGTTCTGTTTTCAGACCGCAAATGCCTTCAAAGTGCATGGTTATTGCTCTTGTTCTTATCTATGACATTTCTAGTGCCCTTTTAGAACCTAAAATTGCTATGAAGGTAATTTTAGACCCCAAAATGTGTGAAATTTAGCCAATACGATCATACCAATTCAGCTCCACTTTAAAAAAAACATGGTGATCGTTAATTAATTATTTAATTAAAAATAACAATTCAAGGGCGGACTGATGTGGAGTCTCCTTGACTCCGGTCAAACTTGATAATGGCGATGGTTTTGATAATGATGATGATGATCTGTGACTGTATCAAAGGTTGTCTGTACTAGTTTGGCTAGGAGGGATTACACCACCCAGGGTGGTCACTGACAGGTGGCTATCTCATCAACTCTGGTCTCAATTAACATAAGAAAAAGAGGATAATGGGGGACCAATGGTCACCGCTTAGGCATTGTTTGATATATAGAGGGAGCAAGTAGCTATAAGTAGTGCAGTGGGGCTTTAATACTCCCTGAAGCATTTTCAACACCATCTCCACCACCATCAACATTATCATCACCTCATCCTCCCCAACCTCTTGTCTAGAAAAAGAGAATCTAAAATCTAAATCATTGTACCAAGGGCGGACTGGTATGCAGTCTCCTCGCCTCTGGTCTTCTGTCCCTGGCTGTGTTACTCCCTGAAGCAGACTTGGTCCTCATTGCATGAGGAGGCACTGACATAGCTCTTCTACCGGCAGACAGGGGCAGCTCAAATGCACCTCCACCACTCTAGAGGAGAAAAAAAGAAGCATAGTTTCATTTTCTTTATTGTCACTATGGGATTAATGCACCGAGTATCTGCTGCTTCAATTATCATGCAATGCTGTTATAATAAGACACATTAAAGAATATGTTGTTGGAAGCAAAAGAATTGCAAATGCATGCAATTAAAATTAGGATCAAGTACAAAAACTAAATTAAAAGCTCATTTAGAGTTTTTGGCCCCTATTTGTTTTTCTTCTATTTATTTCAATATAAATTTATTTTTTTAACTACTTTTTTCTTGTTTTTTTTTGGTGCTAGAAAAATAAATAAGAGTTTACAAATGCAAATATTGTTAGGGTTTTTAAGTTATGTCAGGATCCATTTATGATGAAAGACTCTTAATGAGGAATATATATAAGTTATATGAGAAAGTAAAAGTCCCTATTTGTTTCACATCAAAGGCTATGGTTGTCGTAGCTAATGTCCAATTGTCCAGATACGTGGTTAACCATATATAGCAAAAAGAAAAGAAGAGAAACAAAAGCCTAAAACAAGTAATAATAACAAACGGAGCATACCCCATGGCCTAGCTGTGACTGCTGCTCTGTGATCTTGGTCTGCTGCTCAACAAGAGCGCCCTCTAGACGACGTATGTTATCTAGCGCCCTCTCCAGCTCATTGGAGCAGCGGTCTCTCTCGGATTCCTGCAAAATTGCAAAGATTACAGAAAAGTTTTATTAACATTAAGAACACAGAAATCACGGTGTCACATAAACTGTATGAAAGCACTTGAGAGGAAAGAAAAATGAGTGTAAATATTGATCCAGAATTCACCAAAGGAAGAAATTGTAGGAAAATTTGAGGTTGATTCATTAAGTCCCTGTTTCTATGGAGTTGAGAAAGATAAAGTGAGTTCAATCACGTTAGCCCCTATGCTACTTGTTCGAGCAAATTTTGTAGCACTTTGTAACTGAAAAACAGTGCTATACCAAATAGTCAGTTATACAGATAGGATTGTTTCTTTCATTTTGTGCACAAAATAATAACAATAATAGTGATAACAATAAATAATAATAATAATAATACTAATGCATTTTTTGTAATGTGTTGTTTACTCAGCCTATCCTCATCAGTATCGATACTGTTCTCCATGAGGGTCCTGCAATCGTATAATTACCCTGGCGTTATGCTCCTTATAATCTTGATACATGCACATATATTTACCTTTCTTTGTTTTCTTGTTTGTTTGTTTGTTTTGACTCACCATATCTTGGAGTCTGGCAAGAAGATCTTCATTCTCTCGTCTCTTGTCTGCAAATATCTGCTCATCGCTGGCAAGATCACCCAACGCCTAAAACAAACAAGAATATTAAATACATATTTCATTCTTGTAATTACAGTCAAACCTGCTTTAGTGACCACCTGTCTACAAAGACCACATTTTATGTTTCCCTTGAAAGTGGTTTCTCATTGAAACATGTACTAAACTAGGAACCTGTCTACACAGACAACCTGTCTACAAAGACCACTTTTTTTGTTTCCCTTGAGTGGTCGCTATAGACAGGTTTGACCTTCTATCTTAATGTTGTTAAGCAAAAATCTATTTCTCCTTGAATTAATAATTATGTGGGCCCCCATTTTCTGGAACATGTTTTTGCATGCATCATTTCACAAAACCATCATAAGTACAAGTTGACCAACATCCCACTGAAACGTGTGTTAATTACAATACTGTACATGCGTTTCCATGGGATGTAGGTAAACTTGTGCTTATAACAGGGTCGTAGAATACTGCCCACATGATTGGGCAGGGCTATCTTGCATAAAAGTCAAGATGTGATTGATCACAACTCGGATCAAACGCAAATATCGTACGCAACCTTCAATCCAAAGCATCTGCGCGTTGCATAAAGAGAGTAGCGTTTGATTTTGAAGCGGAACTCTTTATGCAATGGAATTTCAATCAAACGCAAAGTTGCATTTAATTTTTATGACTTGCGTTTGATTTTCTTTATGCAAGAGGGCCCTGGACCACTAGTAAAAAAAACTTGTTTGAATATACCGGGCGGGGTTGAGGGGTGTGGCTGATCTCTATGACACATACCAAGCCCTGATAGTGCATACGAGTCACTGCATACAGTACACCTTTCATACCGTAGACCATAAAATCATACAGAGATCTCTCACCTGTTTAAGCTTGCTCTCCAGCTCTAAAGTCTTCTCTTGCCCTTCCACCGGTCCGTACCGGGCGGGGTCAAGGGGCGTGGCTGACCTGACGGCATCTTTCATCTCACTGGCTAAGTCCATCCAGTTATTGACCGCTGTCCATTGAGCCTTGGTCAGACGATCGCTGTCCTGGAAGCCGGCGAAGATCTTGGACGCCTCGTCAGTGCACACACGGAAGTGAGACAGTTCATTTCTTAATCTGCAAGATTTTGGATACACGATTAAAAAACGTTCATTAAAAACAATGATAAAAGGAAGCCTCACTATTCATCACATCCTCACAACAGACAATGAGTGATTTCAAGTTGGGTGTTTAGGGCTGGTGTTAGTGTTAAATAATCATGAAAACCAGCCCTAAACACCGAAATGGAAATCAGCTGGTGTTAAGGCTTTTACCTCTGAATATCTTCAACTTCCGGTAGCTAGTGTTATTGATTTTGCAAAATTGTCATCTGCTGAACCGACCTTTGTGTCTGGTGTTTATATTTTACGTACAAATTTTCTCTTCACTAACACTAGCCCCTAAGGATTAAGCAAATGTTGAAATCCAATTCGGTGTTAGTGTTATACCCGCACAACAGTCAACGCACGAATGACGCTAATTTATTGTCTGACGATCAAATAAAAATATGTGAAACAGGTCCTTTACTATGTGATCCATACATTCTTTTGTGTAAAGTGAGTTATTTTATAAGACCAGAGAAGTAAGTGTAAATGTATTCTGTGCTCTTCATGATATCTTTAGTTTTGATGTACTATTTATAAATCATCGTCATGAAATCAAGTCTGTGTGGCAAAGTCACAGTGCGCACAGTGGTGTTAAGCTAGCGATATTGATATCGGTATCAGGCTCTGAATTTCATCAGCAAATTTTTTGCTTGATTTAAGAGCTCTTGACTGCTCTAAACACTAACACTAACACCCAACTTGAAATCACTCAATAAGTTTGAAGAGCACCACAGTATTGGTTCCTAATTCATCTTTTCTTGACTAGAAATGGTCTGGGGGTGTAGTTACTGTTTAAATAGAAGTTGATGTTGCAGATTTAAAACCCTGGTGGTTCAAAACTTATATCATCTGTTATCTTTTCATCTCTCTTTCTGGTATCCTTTTCACATTCTCACTCTAAGTGAATTATTCTTAGTTAGTCTTACCTTGCGATCTGCTCTTCTAGATCCTGTACTCGTAAT
The DNA here is from genome assembly GCA_030265145.1 of Strongylocentrotus pallidus. NCBI lineage: Eukaryota > Metazoa > Echinodermata > Echinoidea > Camarodonta > Strongylocentrotidae > Strongylocentrotus > Strongylocentrotus pallidus. The sequence continues at coordinate 625,022 of JARBES010000125.1, forward strand.
GTATCCGGTCCCTGTTATGAGTAATGAAAAACATCAGTTAGAACAAAGGGCATGGAAGCATTTTGAATTTGAATGAATGGTGGTTGTTATTTTACCTGGCTGCTAAGAAAGCATAATTAAATGCTTGTAAGTCAGCAACCAGACGGCCGACGGCTTTAGGTCCTCTCCGAGGGACCTGTTAATGAGGATTAATGACTTACCAAAGATCACTAAGTGCATCGCCTTGGTTTCGAACCCGGGTTACCGGATTACGAGACCACTGCTCGACCAACTGAGCTATCGCGCCTCCTCCTTCATTCGCTGGTGTAATTTTAAAGATAGTAGTAAGTTTCCATGTGCAGTAGTTCAAAATTCAGTATGGCAAAAAATATTGACGAGGTAGTATAGTTCTACTTGTGGGTACAGTGCAAAAACGTAACAATAACGAATGGATATAACAATGGATACAGTTCTCTACATATAAATACACTATGACAGGCATATTTAAAACATTTAAAATGTCAATCTAATTACCACTTCAGTATTAGCTGTTGTAAGTCTATGTCTTTGTAGTTCATCTCTCAAAGCTTGTATCTCTATCTACTTACCACTTCAGTATTAGCCGTAGTAAGTCTATGTCTTTGTAGTTCATCTCTCAAAGCTTGTATCTCTATCTACTTACCACTTCAGTATTAGCTGTTGTAAGTCTATGTCTCTGTAGTTCATCTCTCAAAGCTTGTATCTCTATCTACTTACCACTTCAGTATTAGCTGTTGTAAGTCTATGTCTTTGTAGTTCATCTCTCAAAGCTTGTATCTCTATCTACTTA
>JARBES010000125.1:752162-764660 GCA_030265145.1 Strongylocentrotus pallidus
CTCTATGTTAAAATAATTGTTACATATATCATGTATATATACATTGTGTTTCATATTGTACTGTTGAGAAGGAAATACATGTTAGTAAATACAAATACATATACTTCGAGATTTCGTTGAATTTGTAGAGGTTGTTAGAAAGTCCACACCCGGAATACAATAATGTTCACCTTTCAATAATTGAACAATATTTTATTTCTGAATATGATAACGAAGATTATAAATATTATGAATAATTCCTATGTATGTATTTATCTTTATAACAGATTATTCTTGATTTTTATGATTTTCTTCTTCCAAGCTATTATGTGGACCAATATTCAAATGGATGGGATTCAAATTTTGCATGGATTGGAAAATTACTACTTCAAAACTAAAAACAATTAGAGTCAAAACTGCAGCTATTCCTGTTCGGTGGTACACAACGTTTTTAGATTGATACGAAGTCTAAGTAGGCTTATCTACTTTGAAACAGTGAGGAAATGTTATGTTTAAACAAAACTATAGGAAAAGCTTGACATAGATAAGAAATAGGTCGCTATAACATTTGGCTTTTTTTTTCATTTCCGAAGGCTTTGCTATATTTCAAGAGGAATTTTGGAGGGGCATATTTTGCCCCAATTCGTTTCAGATTCCAAAGCAGCTGTTATCAATATAATGTCAATGATGTGTACAGATAGCTTGAGAATTATGATTTATTACCCAATCGTATAAAGTTGTGTCAATAATTTCATGAAAAGAGACATTAAATTCACAATATTGGTTTATTATGTATTACTGTTATTTAATTATTCCTTTTATTGCGATATTATTATAAATCTTTGTAAATTCGTAAATTCATAGGACATTGCTGTATGTACTAAAAAGAGATAAATGAACAGGCGATTCAGTAATAAAGCCTTATAATCTCTTGCATCTATATCAAATTGCAACTTAGTTTGATTTTGGTTTGTTATTTATTTGTATACCACTGTCAAATATTTGTCTATGCTGATATACATCTATCTCAAATCATTCAAACTGAAAACATAACGTGTCTCTTATGACTCTATCAGTTCCGTATACTTTTTATTCCTGAACTCTTTCTTCGTGTTCTTCATTTCTCTCCTACACTAATACCTTAATAAGTTCTCCATACGAGTAAACTGTCCCTGTCTCATATCATTACCCATAATATTGGCACTGTCCCTGTTAAGGTTTATGTTTCAAGAAAATCTAGCTATCATTAATGTGAGAAGTATCTAAATATGATTGTGTTTATATTATCTTATTTTCTTTCATTTCTGCATACGATATGCTATTTTACGTTATATTAATTTATGTCTTATTTCATTTTTGTTGTTGAATGTATAACTTTATAATGTTGCTTGGTAATTTGTTAATAATGTAAAATTTGCAAGGTACCGTCAAAGTTTATCAAACTTGTTTCGTTAGACTACTGTATAACACATGCTATTGAACTCATTTAAACAAATATACTATGCATTTGGCTCTAGAATGAAACATGTGTAATAGCTGAACATTATAACTGAAATAGTATTATTATTGAAGAGATTGTGTATTTTTCTTGTGAATTTAACCAAACAATCGGACGTAGAGGTATTCATGAATAACAATTTTTAGTCACTCTTTTTTATACAGGACTTTCCTTTCTCCTTCCCCTCTAATTACACTCCTAATTCCCTTTCCCCTCCTCAACTGGGTTACAGCCCACACAACAAAAGCATGGACATTGATGTTAAGAGTCCCTATATAACTTCACGAAAAAGATGGGGGTACATTATACAAAATTGCTTTAAATTAAAAGATGCGGATCCAACCTCCATAACTTCTAAGGGTCATACCAGGCTCCATTAATATTGAAACTAGTCGTGATATTTTACAGAAATGACTCACTCGATACAACAGGAAAGCAATGGAAGGGGGCGATATTAATTATCTGTTGAGTTATAATCAACTATAATTCAATCCGCTCTATCCAAGCTCAATCTTTTTTTCTCTACCTCTCTCTCTCTCTCTCTCTCTCTCTCTCTCTATATATATATATATATATATTTCTCTTTTCTATGGCATCATATAGTTTCTATAAGTACGCATCTAAGTTATTTGTTGGGAATATATGTGTTCCTCATATGCATATGCATTGTATAAATGCAAGGAAAATATATCTAAGAGCGCAGAAATCTAATATACATCACACAACTCTTCACATTAGCAAATCGCCTGCACTTCTTTTCTCGTTCATTGCTCTGTAAATAGTTTCAGAGGCACAGAAAAAAGCTATTCCCGTGTATTTGTCTTCCTTTCTATTTGTGCACTCATATTTTCTAAATGGGTAGTAGCATTCATCTCTTGAAATGTGAAGGCGGGAATCCTGTTCGTATATATCTTTTCATTGCGTGCCTACACTAAAAGTGATCAGTAGGACATTTTGATCTGAATAGTTTATCAGATCGAGTAGATGCAAAAAAATATCATTACCTTTGACCTCCATATCATAATGCATGACATGATTTTACACTCTGTCTGTATGTTGTAATACTCGTGTAAGCTGTAAAGGTATGACGTTGTGGTTAGGGGATATGGGTATAGTTCGACTCTAAGTACTGAACAGTTCGTTTACAACTCTCATTAACTATATTAACCCGTTTCTTGAAGGGAGGCAGTGGCCTATTTTGTATCATTCTAATGTATTTAAGATACAAGCTTTTCCATTTGAAATGTTTGTTCTCTTGCCCGCCAACAACTCGTATAAGATTTGTTTGTACAGACTACCATGCATTCATTCTGCTCCTGAATATTCTCTCTTTAGATAAGGTTAATCTTAAATTGGCGTAGTAACACTGTTCATGTATTTCAGTATTTTGATCATATTATATAGGCTATAAAGAGAATGGATTGAGAGATTGAACATGAGTGTCGTATAACTTACATCATGAATATCATGTCATGTTCTATTGTTGGCTTGAAGCTAGGTTTAACACACTAACCACCGAACTGAGAACACCTAAACACACAGCACTTTGACCTTAGTGACGTAAACATTTGTATGATTCGTTTTCTTTTGAAACTTTGTTCAATTTGTGCACCGATCCATGATATTGCGGAGCTGGAAAATACCCGATATTTCTCAATACACACTGCACCTCTCTTGTAAGTTGCGTACAATCAAAGTGTACACTGTTATACTACATCTAGCTGATAGTAGAGAGGTCCTCATCACAACGGGATAATCTTGATAACTACTCGTAAGTACTGATCTTACATGTATTATGATATTTGTAATCATTATGACACAAAATTAAGAATTTACTAAAAGGTGTTTGGAAAGTTGCGAAATGTAGTTTTTAAGAAGAAAGATGGAAATCCCCTGGACTGACAAAGTTAGTAATGAGGAAGTTCTTACACGAGCTGGAGTGCAAAGGAAATGATACGTGAAATATTGATTAGGCATTTGAAGTTCATGGGTCACATCACACGTAAAGAAGGCCTAGAGAATCTTGCTTTACAGGGAAAATTGTGGGGAGAAGGAGTAGGGGAAGAAGGAAGATACTTTGGATGGACATTCTAAAGAAATTGTTGGAAGAGAGAGGAGTGAAAGAACTGGGAGTGGTACTAATATACAAAAGGCTAGGAGCCGAGGGTTGTGGAACAGCATGATCGTCAAAGTCAAACGATATGGCGACTACAGAGACGCGCTATACAGGTTGACTGTTTTGATTAGCGTTTATTATTCACCTGGCATTTGTTTCATTGTATTTAACCGTTACTCTACAGTGCGTCCCAACAAAAACTATACACTTTTGAAATGGCTGCCGAATTAAATGTATGGTAAGCTCATAAACTCAACTTTCTTATGACAACAACAAGTCCGAAAATAATTATTGCTTGGGTGAGCACTGCTCACTGTTGTAAAAGGGTATGAAAATTAGGTTGCTCAGGAATTCGCCTTCGAATTTGTGAGAGGTAAATCCTTCGGAGCTTACGGAATTGAGGATGATATGACAAATTTATGATTTTGGGTTTGAGTTTGGATCTGGGTAAACCGTTTGATGATTTAATATACAAAAGAAACAGTGGCAATAAGGAGGGGTAGAGGTAAACCTACAAGTCAACCTTGCATAGACATAAACTAGTGACTATAAGTACATACCTTGTTTTTGGAAATACAAATGTTTCTTATTTGTGCATCAGCTTGCTTCTTAGTATATATAATGGAAGCAAAACATAAATTAAAGAGCGCAGAAATCTGCTATACACCACATAACTCTTCACATTAGCAAATCACCTGCACTTAATGTTACGTTCATAACTCTATAATTGGTTTTAGAGGCACAGACAAAATGTTATCATGTAGTAGTTATGATAAAAAAATGAGATTGGTATTTGTCTTCCTTTCTGCTTGGGCAATCATATTGTCTAAATATGGGCTAGGCATTAGCGTACATCCCTTGAATCTAAATGTGGAAACCCGTTCATATGACATTCCGTTGCGTGCCTACCTGAAAGCGAACAATGAGACATGCTGGTCTGAATAGATTATCAGATTGAGTAGATGAAAATAATATCATCACCTTTGACCTCCATATCATAAAGCATGACATGCTTTCACATTATGTCAGTTAACATATTGTAATACTCGGTAAGCTATGGTTTGGGGATATGTTGTGGTACTGATATATTCGATACGATATACGGAAATGTATTCGGGCAGTTGAGAAGTTATAAGTTCAAAGTCTTTATTTATATTAGCATTCACACTGCAAACTATTCTTGTTTGTCGAATTAGAATTGTGCACCCTGAGCCCCCTGACTAATTATCTTAATTTTCAAATTAATTCCACTCAATTACACACCAAACAAAATGAAAAATATACACACACCTTTCTCGCTCATAACATATCAATTATTCCTCTTATTTTTAGGAGGACCCTGCTATAATGAAGAAAAAAAATCGTCTAAAATATATAAACAGGCATCGAACGTTAGCCAAGTTATCATACTTGTCTCCTCTATTGGTTGACTTTAGTGCTGAGTTCAGAAAGGACGCGCTACAATACAAATGTAATGCACCCATATGGCACGTATTATTCTACAAAAGAAAGCAGTGCGTGTTATCTGTAACACGTCCTGGAGATCCCATCCTGATGTTTCGTTCATCGAAAATAATATCTTTAAAATGGAAGATTTATATCGTTAGAACCTCGGTCAGTTCATGTAGCAGTTAAATAATAATAATAATACGCTACCCCCAATCTTTAATTTAATATTTATCAAAAATAAAACTATACACAAATACCCCACACGCCAATCTGACGAATTCCATCTGCCATTTACTAAAACTATACTGGCTAAATCCATATTCACTTATGCAGGCCCGGATCTTTCAAATTTAAATTTAAAAATCTCTTCTACGTAGTTATCAAGCGTCAGCTCTCCCTCATTCAATTTCTTTCACTCAATAATATACTCTATTATATTTCCATTCATGTTGTATTGCCATCCGTATTCTGTTTGGTCCGTGTTTTGTTTTGAGTGTTTATAGGCAAGAGCCCTGTCCTCTCTCGTTTCTTATCTCCCTTCTTTACTGTCCCTTTCACTAATGTTATGTTCTGTCTATCCGGTTTATGTATTCGTGCGTTCCCTTATTATTGATATACTATTTTTGCACACATAAGTTATAGGGTGCTGCAATGTGCAGGCCGATCTTTTAACAGCCCCCTCTACCGTCGTCGAACCTGCTGTTTATGCCTGTTGTACACTGTGGACCAATTACAATTACAAATACATTGTTAAGTTTTATTGTTTTACTATGCACGATGAAATTCCATTTATCTTATTTTATTTTGTTGGAAATGGAAATAAACAAAATTGAAATGGAAATGGAAATAAACAAAATTGAATGAAATTAATTCATTTTTGCCTGAATCAGTATGACTATCTTAATCATAATAATACTGACGAGCAAAAGTAGTTGAAAGCAGAGAAAAGTAAAAAAAATACATGAAATGCTTGATATTCTATTCTATGTTTCTGCTTTCCTATTAATTTTTTCTCCACCCCTCTTACATGTCTCCGTCTCTCTTTGTTTTCTGATCCGCTTCTCTGTGTCTTCTCCTAAAGTCTTTCTCTAATTGTATTTGTATTATTGTTAACGATGCAGGATAATTGCTACCATCTGCTTCTCATCATGGCGTCTAAGTTCCCAAGAGAGACAGATGAAAAGGTCAAGCTACGCACTAGAAAAGGTCATGACATGACATGGTCATGTGACAAACACGGGGAGCCAATCAAATTTTACTGCAAAGAACACAAAATCCCCGTTTGTCATCCATGCGCTACCAAAGAGCATTGTCACAAACCGTGTGAGCTAGAAGACATCGAGGATGTCATCTTGGAGAGGAGGAGGAAACTGGATGACAAGCAGCAAGACATAGAGGAAATGAAGCAACAACTGAAAGCGCTCTCCTCTAAACTAGAGTCCACTGCAACTTCTGCAAGTAACCATTTTCAATCAGTCAACGATGAACTTAAGGTGGCATTCGAAGACAAATTAAATATTGTGAAAGACATGGAGAAACGATCGATTCGTTCGATCGACGAGGAGGCAGATAAAGAAATACAAATAATTAACGAAAAGAGGGAAAGGCGGATCAAATCATGTCAGGAAGAAGCAGAACAACAACAACTACCCATTAGAGAAAGCCAAGCCAAAGTCGAATCTGAAACAAAGGCAATCAGCGAGGTGGTTGCTAAAAAGATAAAAGATCTCACAAGTAAGTATCAGCATGTAATTAGCAATATGGATAATGTTGACGCTAAGATAAAACGAATCGAACAAGATGACAAAACATTAGTGAAAGAAGCTCCTCAAGTACTTGCATCCCTTGATGACAATTTAAATTTGAATGTCCACCAATATGTAAGCAACTCTCTTGAACGAATAAGGAGTGAAGTTCAGAGAGTGAAGTTTGTCGAGGGTGAAGTAGGTGGGAAACACTACGGGAGAATTGATGGCTATATCGGTAAATGGGAGCTTGTCAAGTCAATCCACATTCCATCGACTGTTAATAACCCACATGTTTGTGGTTTGATCAGTGATGATGAGATATGTGTGGTGGACGTACAGAACAAGGCCACGTATGTTACAAATATCAGCACTGAACACACACAGAAAGTCATTGACGAAGAAGGTAACGTGTGTATTACATCATGCGCCCCCATAGACAACTTAATAGTATGTGGTAAGGGTGGACGAGCCTGCACGGGTGACATCTTGGATGGATTCATCACTCTCTATGACAGACAATGGGAGGTGATTAGAGACATCACCATACCGATGAATAACGATTATTACGTGTACGTTGATGTTGACATGGATGGGATGATCCTCGCTGCTCAGTGCATTCAGTCTAATATATACGTCATCAACCCTGCTGATGGTAAGATAGTAAACACTATTACGATGCAGGGCAAGGAGGTGTTGGGTGAGATACACGCCTTGTCATCAGGTAATATCGTTGTGAAGACAGGAAGTAATCAACACACTGTCATCTCACGATCAGGAGAAGAGACGGTTGTCATACAAGCAGATGAGTGGTGCGCGTCATGGTGTCGCGTTGACACACTGACAGACACACTCTACATCACATACTCGGATACAGAGCGTAATATCTCCGCAGTTGATCAGGTGTCATGTGATGGCATCATCGAGACAAGGAGGATCGTAAAATACGAGAAATCACCCCGAGGAACATACGTTAGCCCATGCCTCGTTACTCCTTCTGGTAATCTTGTAGCTTGTAACAGAGACACGTTTTTTGTGTACAAGAAGAGATTTATGGTATAAGTCTTCAGAAGAAATAGATGCAATTCCGCATATTGCAGGCTTATTTACTCTCAACGGAATATACGATTATTCGATTGTTCATATAACTTAATAGTTGAATTTAAAACCCCAATCACACCAAACTAGTTCTCACTACGTTCTGGAACCGAAAATCGTAAAATGGGTTGTGGTCAGGGCAGAATCTGTAAGCGAATGTCTATAATACGATCCTAGTTCGTTCATAAACAGTCCTCAATACGTCCATCTCGTCTGTACCCCTTAACCGTCAGTTCATATCAAGTTCAGATCGGGTAAATTTGCCATTTCCAGGCAGTGCAAGCAAGTCCGTAGTCAGTTAAAACCCATTATTAACTAGTTCTATCTCGTTCCTAATACGTCAAAACCCATTCTTACTAGTTCGCCACTTGTTTTAACTAGTTTTTTAACCCGACCACTCCGTTCAGAGACAATTCAACTCGTCCTCATATCATTCTTAGTGCGTTCAAACGCGCTCCTAGAGCGTGTGCAATGCCGTCCTGGATCGGGAGCTATAAAACTCAGCGCGTTCTCGCCATTCCTCATTCCCGTTCAACTTCAACGCTTCAGGCATTGCAAATTGAGAAATTCAAGTCAAGCCCCCATTAAACCAAACTAGTTCTCACTACGTTCTGGAAAATGTTGCCAAACGGGCTCAGACTGTGTGCGAACGGAGTGAACGTATTAACAACTATATACGATATTTTTAAAAACTTCATGGACGGGCTCGGACTGGCTTGGACGGGAAGGGTGCTCTAGAACTTTGAGCCTGTTCAAAATGTTCCCCGTCCTGCAATTAGACGGAGTGACAACGTACTTTAAACGAGATGGACGTACTACGAACGGAACTACCGTAGTACAAACGGAATTGCCGTACTTCGATCGAACTAGAAACGTGTTACAACGTGATGTGGTCGACCATCAATTAGGAAGAACGTGATTGGTTTTTGTAGCCCTCGAACCAGGACTGGGTTATAAACTAGTTAGAACAAGTTCCGAACTAGTAAAAATGGTTTGGACTGCCTGGAAATGTCAAATTTACCCGATCTGAACTTGATATGAACTGACTGTGGACGAATACAGACGAGTTGGACGTATTGTGGACTGTTAATAAACGAGCTAGGAGCGTATTAGAGACATTAGTCCAGTCCGAGCCCGTCCACGAAGTCCTTAAACAGATCGTAAATAGTTGCTATTACGTTAAACTCCGTTCGTACACAGTTTGAGCCCGTTTGGCAACATTTTAGAGAACGTAGTAAGAACTAGTTTGGTGTGATGGGGGCTTTAAGTATCTCTATTTTCACAAAGGAATTCATTTTTTGTTTACATATTGAATGCTAATGGATTATTTATACTTTATATTACTTCGAAATGTCGGTGAATTTCGAAAAGTTGTTAAAAACCGCATACCATTAATACAATTATTTTTCACCTTTCAATAATTACAGGATATTTTCTGAATATAATAATTGAAATTAGGATCATAGTCAAGTATATGATTTGTTTAGTAATTGAACAATGCGGATAAAGAGTATTTTGGGCGTACACAATGTTTTAAATATACCTGATCGATAAAAACCTGTTCGTGTATATGTTCTTATTATTTATGTACGATTAATTTAGAGTTTAATAAAAACAGCTTTTTGTACTTTTCAAGTGGACCAATGTTCAATGTATGTGATTAAAATGAAGCATGGCTGGAGAAACGACTACTCACTTTAGAAGAAAAAGAAAACAGTGAGGCAATGTTATATTTAAAAAGATAAGCTTGACATCGTTAAGAATAAGAATTGACGAATTTTCGCGAGATTTCAATTGGGGTTAAGAAGGGGGCATGTTTGTCTCAAATAGTTTCAGGTACAAAGCAGGTTTTATCAATATAATATACATAAAAGTAGGCAGAACATGGAGGGTTATGATCTAATCTTTTGAAGTGGTGTGGACGATATAATGAACCAAGACATTGAATTCATGATATTGATTATTATTGATGTATATTATTGATGTATATTATTGATTTATTCTTTTTATTGCGTTATTATTGTGAATGTATGTGTATTTAAAGTTGTATACAGTTATATTCATTCATGTAAACAAAAAAATTGTAATGCATAAGGCCTAAAGAAAAAGATGTTGTATTGCCTTTTGCGACCGACCCAATTTTTTTTTAAATCGACGATTGGCTTTTAATATATTTTGTTTTAACCGTTAAAAAAAAAAAAAAATGTATTTAAGCATTCAATACTGAAAAATATCAGCAAAAAGAGGGAGTTTAACAAAAAAAATCAAAACAAAAAAACCCAACGGACCGACCCATGTTTCGGCTCGTAAAGGGCAATAAAACATGTGTTTTGTTTTAGGCCTAACTGTAATATGTTGCTTGTTATTTTCTTATGATTGTAAATTACGCACACTCCAGCATTGCATGTATCTGAAAACGCATGGTTTCGTTCAAATTTATAACATTTTTTGTTAAATAGAATTAGATTTCGTGGGATATAACTCTGTTATAATCTTTACAGTAAGCCAATGTTTATGTATCTTCACTTTGTCTTAGGTTTCATTCGTAGTCATAAAGGAAGTGTAACAGGTTAGACGGGCTTCAAAATGTTATAACAAACACAAAACATAGGGCTTGTAAATACAGTTTGCAAACATTTGCTAAATATTGTAGCTCACAAAGAGGCAACTGGTTATGGAAATTTAGTCAAAAATATCACTTATCAAAAGTACAAAGAGTAGTTCTTAAGCCTTCAAGAAACACTCTGTACTATCAAAAGTAGTTTGGTAGTCATGTTTATTTTATACCTGTGACCTTTGCAAAGAAAACCATGACAACTTGGGTTTTCATTTTATCAGTTCAATTAATTAAAATAGAAACTTCATCAATAATGCTTAATCAGTATGGTTCATTCTTTTAGTGTAATCTTTAATTTATTAATTAAAAAAGTATTTGTTACAAAAAGAAAAATGAAAAAGCATTAGCATTGTTGGAATAGGGTAATACGTGCTATAAATGAGAGAAATGAGATAATGCAGATAGAGAATCAGAAAGAGAGAGAGAGAGAGGGGGGAGGGAGAGAGAAGGGTTTGACGGAGTAAGAAGACACCAGTATGAAAACAAGATACAAAAAGAACCAGACATTTAATCGTGCAATAGCTACAAACCACGAGTGTTAGGTCAGGAATATTTTTCATGAGATTATGCATCAATAAGACATCGAAGACTATGATTATTTATCACAACCCCGTGATGGTGATGATGATTGTGTTGATTGTGATGATTATGATGACAAGGATGTTAGTGTATACACACTATGGTTATATTATATACCATGCTGAATAATAATAGTTAATGACACATCGTCATCTTTGCCATCATTATCATCACCTTGATTGTCATAATTTCACCATTTCCGAGCAAGTGTTAACTTATGATCAGAATGATCACCATGCTTTGTCCGAATGGATTGGACATTTCTATTGTGCTCTCTAGCTTCAGGTTTATTGCTATAGTATTAGAAGCTCATTTAGAATTTCAGGGAGTGCTCAACACACAAGGCCTTTTCGTTTGCTAGGTAAATATTAAAGTGAATCTGTATGTCAAACTGAGAACTCAAAAGCTATTTAGGAGGCAAATGGTGCTTGTTATAATATGCATAATTATTTTGATGATAAGGATAACGGTGGTGATTAGGATGACGGGGATGTTAGAATATAATCGCAATGGTTATATCTTATACCAGCGTACGTGATGCTACATCGTCATTATCATCATCTCGATCGTCATACTATCACCATTTCATTTTCAGAAACTGTTAGCTTATCATTAGAATGATCACCATGCTTTGTCCGAATGGATTGGACATTTCTATTATGCTATCTACCTTTAGGTTTATTGCTATTAGAAGCTCATTTGATATATCTTGTAGTGCCAAAAACACTAGGCCTTTTCGTTTGCAAGGTAAAGATTAAAGTAAGTCTGTATGTCAAACTGAGAAGTCCAAAGCTATTAATGAAGAAAAGGATGTTTGTTATAATATACCGAAACATTCATTATCCATGTATGAGAATCATAAAGGACATGGGTAATAATCAGCTTTGATTACGATACATCAACATTTTAATAACATGCCAGTATCAATGCAAAAGTTGTATTTCAAAGGAGTAAATCAGAAACAGAAAAATATCCATGATTTGACAATTTACATTGAAGTTTATATTAATTTTTGATTGTCAATTAAAAAATTCGATTGGTTGATTTTACAAGACCGTTTTTCTAGCTTCTTGCAAAAATCAATTGTCAAACATGTTTAAAAGTTTTCACACTCCCCCAAGTCCGCAACCCGGAGGATCCAGCCTAGACGGACGGGCAGACGGACGAACAGACCATCAATGTCCACTCCCCGATGACTCAAGCCCACACGGTCATGTATATTTCCCCTACGTCCGCACCCCGTCGACTTAAGCTCACGCACGCCAGCTAATAGAGACTTTTAGATTGAGTGGACGAGAACACGACGAACGCCGACTGATCATGCGTGTCAACGTACTTAGCTGCCCATGTTGACTACAATTAGAAATCCTTTAGATTGCACTCGACGATATACATGCATGCAGGAAGTAACACTATG
>JARBES010000125.1:1270876-1281475 GCA_030265145.1 Strongylocentrotus pallidus
TTGATGAGAAAACCACCTGTCAGTGACCATGCAGGGAGGTCTAATCCCTCCTGGCCAAACTAGTGCAGACAGGCTTTGAAACCATTATATACAAGAACTAGGGAACAAGATAATTCATTAGTCCATGATAGGTAAACAATCTTAGGTGTCTCAGAACATCTTCAATTCCTTAGCCCTTTCCAAGAACTTCAGTCCACCTTTTACTTAGACCTCTGAATCTCTCAATTCTGTTGCATATGCAGTGAGTTTTGTTTATGTAGGACAACTGGCTGTGAGGTAAGGTGATCACCGCTGTCACCATTTGAATTTGAACAATTAGTTTTCACTTCTAATATCATACAGAGGTGGTCGAGTGGATACGTCGCGACTGTGGATCGCATGGTACGGGGTTAGAGTCCGGCTGTGGCACTAATGTCCTTTGGCAAAACATTAATCTTCATTTGCCATTTTCAACCAACGTGTAAATTGGGTAACTGATAGGAAGCGAGCGTTAATTTGGTTGGATTACCATGTGTGCACTTATAAAATGGCGCCTGACCAGAATAATCCTCAGGGAGCGGAACGTGTGTACTGTGAAGTGCAGATTAGCAATTGAATCCAATGACCGGGGTAATAATAATTTCAATGTAAAGCACTTTGAAGCATAGTATTAAGCACGATGCAAAATTTACAAATGTGACTACTATTATTATTATATCACATGCAAGAACTCCACTCCACCTCATTTTGGAGACCCTTTGGTAGAACTACTGCCCATCTCTTTCATGTGAATTGGAAGTGTACAGGATCTGACAATATTTTAAGCTCTTGACTTGAAACTCAAAGGTCGTGGTTCGATTCCCGATACAACACTAATGTCCTTTGGCAAGGCATCAATCTTCATTTGCCACACTCGACCCAAGTGAGGTAAATGGGTACAATGTACCTGGCAGGACTTGATTCCTTAAAATGCTGGGGCGCTGTAATAGCAGCTGGGCTATAGCCGGGGTAATAATTAATGCGCCTCGGAATCAAATTTCTAGATAGATGGTGCTATAGAAATGCCTATAATTATTATTACTAACTTTGTTTCACTAGAACAACTCACAGTGCTGATGCCTGAACCTATACCAGCACCGAAGATGACCCCTGCAGACTTCAGAGAAAAAGTCGTCACAGAGCTACTGAAGACTGAGGATGATTATGTACGAGATATCAAGCTGTGTCAAGAAGGGTTCATGACAGTCTTACAAGAGAATCAGGTATGAAACTAATAGGACAGAGAAAGAAAGGTACACAGACAGACATATAGAGAGACAGAGAGAGAAAGAGACAGAGAGAGAAAGAGACAGACAGACAGAGAGATGATAAGAGACAGAGAGTCTTCAAAGTACTACTGGAGACTGAAGATGATTATGTATGAGATACCAAACTGTATCAAGAAGGTTTTTAGCGCAGTTTTACAGGAGAAGCAAGTATGATATAAAAGAGAAACAGAGAGAGAGACCGACAGACATATGGAGATAGACAATGAGAAAGTTAAGCAACGTGATTGAGAGATGCACAGACAGACAGACAGACAAATGCATTTAAGCAGATAGATAGACGCACAGTCAGGGAGACAACTTGAGAGAGAAAGAGGAAGTAGTTAGAGTATTGATGAAAGAAGAGAGAAAAGGCACTTCAGGGGGAAACAACAATTAAATTGTTAACTATTAAGTGGCATGCTTTTTAGTGCTGTTTTGTTTTGTTAGCTCTTTTTCTAATTGAACAAAATTTGCATGAAAAAATGTAATCAATCATTGTTCATAGAACAGTTGTACACAGCAATGGTCATTGATATTTGTACGCTAGAGTTGTGTGTATTATGCATGACATTTTGCTGCAATCTTTAATATGTATACACAGGGAAGAAGCAATCAAACAGAATATATATGAGAATGCAAAATCATGCAGTTTGTAATATATTGGTGTTAATTTATATGTATAGTCATTTGCATGTTATTTGATTTTGTTTGGCTCTTGTATAAACTTGTTTAAAATAAATATATACATGTACAAGGTTGATAGAAAGCATGTTGTCCTAGATGTCTTGCTTATCAATACAGATGTGTACACCTTGTGCTGAGACTTTAATAGGCCGTTATTCTATAAAAACTCAAAACTTTGACAAATTTTGCAAGTGCTTCAGATGTTAAGCCTCTCTAAAGTGTTGGAAGCCCCAACAAACTTAATGGCAAAATTTTGCTTAAACATGAAATTATGTTTTCTGCATACAACAGAAAACCCAAATCAGGTATTCTTTAATAAGTATCTGTCTTAAAACTTATTTTGGGGCGAAATCTTTGCAGAAATGTGTCGTAAATGACATCCTCTGACATTATGATGCAATTTATATGAAATTTTGCCATCCAATTTTTGGAGAATTTAGGGGCTCCCAATACTTAAGATAGGGTTTAAATTCAATGAAATCATTTGAATGAAAAATGACACTAAAGTTAATTGTGGCTATGCAGAGGTTTCACGTTGCAAAAAAGGTTCTGGTACTGCAAAACCGCCAAGAATCTTTTGCCAATGTTTGGAACAAAATTGCATGCCTTTCTGTTTATCATCATACGTTTTGTTTAGTGCCCCTAACCACTGTTCCCACCGTTGTACATTTATTTCCTTGTCTCCCTTTATACCAGATCATAATCAATGAATTTTTGATTGTGAAGGCGGAGGAAGAAATGGAAGAATTGGATCGAGCAGGAGAGAACAAGAAAGCGGTCAGAATTGTGCAACTTGATTTGAAAGATGCAGATTAAACTAACCAATCATAACAAGCACTTTGGAGTTCAAATCATTACTAACCAATTGGCTTCTTATTTATATGTACTTAAGTTATACTAATGAGACCGACACCAGAGCAACTACAGACCAAAGAAAACATTTGTATTGGTCAAATATCTGTAGGTTTGGATTTGGTTTGGTGTCAGTTTTGCGTCAGTTTGAGGTCACTTCGGCATCACTTTGGTGTCGGTTTGGCATCAGTTTGGGGACAGTTTGGGGTCAGTTTGGGGTCAGTTTAGGGACAGTTTGGGATCAGTTTAGGGTCAGTTTGGGGTCAGTTTGGGATCAGTTTGGGGTCAGTTTGGGGTCAGTTTGGGGTCAGTTTGGGGTCAGTTTAGGGTTAGTTTAGGGTTAGTTTGGGGTCAGTTTGGGATCAGTTTGGGGTCAGTTTGGAGACAGTTTGGGATCAGTATAGGGTCAGTTTGGGGTCAGTTTGGGGTCAGTTTAGGGACAGTTTGGGATCAGTTTAGGGTCAGTTTGGGGTCAGTTTGGGATCAGTTTGGGGTCAGTTTGGGGTCAGTTTGGGATCAGTTTGGGGTCAGTTTGGAGACAGTTTGGGATCAGTATAGGGTCAGTTTGGGATCAGTATAGGGTCAGTTTGGGGTCAGTTTGGGGACAGTTTGGGATCAGTTTAGGGTCAGTTTGGGGACAGTTTGGGATCAGTTTAGGGTCAGTTTGGCGTCACTTTGGCTCGAGTGTCAGTAATGTATTTACCCATTCTCTTGTGAATCTCAAAGTGATAGCTCAAGGAATATAAACTGTATACTGTGTGTGCAACATACATGCAGATACTTTTCTGTGTTTATAAAGTGAATCAAATGAAAGCTCAAAGCATCTGTTTGGTGCCAGAAGGGCATTGAATCAAATGATTTAACTCACAGATAATGCCCTTCCGGCTTTGAGAAGATGACAAATGGTTTTAATTGTTGTGCAGTACGTTTTCCATTAATGTACTTGTAGCTGGAGGGGGATGCATGATTACCTGTAGAAGCCAATCGGTTACCTTTTGATACGTAAATAAGATTTGCAAGTAACACTTACACTGGATGAGCACTGCACTTCAGATTCTCCTTCCCGTCCTTCTCTTTCCTAACACCAAACCTTATATAACATTCCTTATACCTTATAAACCCTTTAAACCATATAAACCTCATACAACCTTATACATTTGTCTACCTTATAAAGCATATAAACCTTATACAACATTCCATATACATACAACAACCTAACACCTTACAAACCCATTTACAACAACGTTATACAGCACAATTACACCGTGTAAACCTTACACAAACAACCTTATACAACAACATTATACCTTGTAAACCATTTAAACCTTATACAAGAACCTTATACAGAAATCTTAAACTTCAAGTCTGGATCCTACCCTATTAGCAAACCTTGACTATTTGTTTGATTGTTAAACAGAGCTTTGTCAGTATATGTGTATGTTACATTGTATCTTAATATTTTCAAATTATTCAAGGAAGTCTTGTTTCAACTTGATTTCAGTTCAGTTCAGTTCATTTTATTCAAAACCACACAAAGCATGATATAATCTGTTACATAAAAAAGAAACTGGTAATAGTACATCAATCAACATATTCTAACTTGATTTAGATGAATAAGCTAAGTTATTAATTTTTAAGGGAAAAGGAATCTTGATAACTAACTGCTTTGAATAAAAGGCATGGACAATCAGAGAAACTAATTGGTTTCATTTCTTTATAACATCTGCTGAACAATGAGAAGATTTTGAAAACTTACATTGGCCTATAATGGAATAACTCACCAATTGATATGATATACATAAACATTTCTGAACCCTACATTTGTAATTATGAATTTACTTGAATGTGCTTTATGATAAATGCACTAACTTTCTGAGGCCTACTTGTATGGCCTGCTACTTATACAATTGAATATATTTGGTGTACAATTGAATGCATGTGATGTTGAATTGAATGCATGTGATGTACAATTGAATGCATTTGATGTACAATTGAATGCATTTGATGTACAATTGTATGCATGTGATGGACAATTGAATGCATTTTATATGCAATTTTACATCAACTATCTTTTAATGCACTAACCTACATATTTTATGATGCTTGCACTAATGCTCTTGAGCTTGCATATGATATGATCAACTAACCTTGGATTGAATTTTGTAATATATTTTTTTTATTAACATTTTCTTTTTCAGTTACTTTAGAAATGAACACATTTTTCTGAGCTGGAGTGAACCACTTGTGAAATATTGTTGTAAAGTTGTACATGTAGATAGCAGTTGAAGTGTGTCACTTTTCTCACTTTATGTGAAGTCTGTCGGTATCTACACAAATTGTCTACTCTTTTCTTCCTGCAAAATTACAAGACTATATCATATTTCTTATACTATACCAGATCAATCTAATTTTGTTTTCATTTCATTTATTCACTTACCATATTCCAGTTCAAAAGCATCCAAATACAAAATGATATACATTATGAAATACAAAGGAATACAAACATAAGAAGACAAACTTGCAACAAAAGTAAGTGACAAGAGGGGGGAAATGAGTAAGCATGGTGAACCAGTATGCAGAGGGGGAATCATAGCAAAGTTGCTTGTCAGGGGTGATCCCCAGAACAATTATAATATTACATTGTAATCCATGTAAACTAAGGTAGGGGGGGGGGTGATCATTGGAATATTACTATGCTATCTACATCTATTTCTCTGTACTATCTACACATATTATGAGTTTTTTTATTTATAGAAAATTATAGGAGTGCCACATTTTTCTCAATTTGTTGTGTCTATATAGTTTAGTAGTCTAAGTAGTACGTACATGTCTGATTTATTTGTATACTAGCTCCTACTCACTATTTCTCCTTTTTAATTCTTACAGTGTGGATATTTACCCTGACAATCTCTGTTTGAAGTTGCTTGTTTAAATTTCCAATACTTGTGTAGATATTGTCATCAAATTGGAGTAATTTAATTGTCTATGTTGTTTAATGGAATTAGTTGGCAACATATTGAAAAGTTAAAAAGTCACTATTTACCTTACAAATTAGTAAGCTTGAAACTACTACATTGGCCGTATTATATTTTCTTCATAAACACTAGCAGCTACAGAATGAAATACACAAATCGATTAAAGGATGAATAATTAAATTTGTTAATTTGTGTGTTTGTTTTCTTTTGAATCAGGCCAAAGGGTTGGAGCTGGATGTTCTTTTTGGTAACATGGAGCAAGTCATAGAGGTCGCAGAGAGTTTCCTGCACGACATTGACGCTGCAGCAGAAAAGCCTATAGAAGATCAACTCTTTGGTAAGCTAGCATTGGAGTCAGGGTTCTTGCTTGGTTAGGGTTAGTGTTTGGGTTTTGGTTAGGTCTAGGGTAACGGAAAGGGTTAGGTTTCAGGTCATAGAGGTCACAGAGAGCTTCCTGCACGACTTTGAGGCTGCGTCAGAAAAGCCTATAGAAGATCAGCTCTGTGGTAAGCTAGCATTGGAGTTGGGGTACCTTGGTTAGGGTTAGGGGTTAGGGTTATGGTTACGGTTAGGCCTACGAAGTGGCATGACATTGAGGCAGCAGCAGAAAAGCCTATAAGATCAACTCTTTGGTAAGTCAGGCTGGAGAATAGTATTATGGCTCGCTTCAGGGGTAGGGTAAGGATTAGAGTGGGTCAGGGCTAGCTTTGAATTAAAGTTGAGGTTCGCTTGAGGGTTAGCTCTAGATTGAGGATCTTTTTTATTAGGGGTAGGGTCAACTTAGAATAAGGGTTAAAGCTTGGGTCAAGTTCAGGGTGCTAGGGTTAAGGGCCTGAATTCTTGTCAATAATTCTGTGAGAAATATGAGTATTTTACTTAATTTTTTACTTTGGTAATTACTTAGCTATCTTTGTTATTGAGTCAAAGATTTTGGCTTAATATCTAACCCTGAATTTAATACAGCTCCTATGCAGGCATAAGCCAATTATTTGTTAAGCTTTGATTGGCAGGCATATGGTATTTCTATGCAGTCATCATGAGCTGCGCAAAGGAGTTTATGTGATAAATCAATGAAGTGGACAGGTTGAAATTAAACTTTTTAAAGATAGATAAACTTGACTGTATTGTTTTTTATGCTTCTCTACAGGTAAAATCTTCATGGACCATTCCAGGAATCTTCATGAAGCTTACGCTCAATACTGCAGGAATCATGATGATGCTTCCGCTCTCCTCGAAAAGGTATAATCATGATTTTTTTTTTTTTTAATGCATTTATTATCCAAATTTGTGTAAAACATCAACATCTCACAACCCCCATGCAGGTGCCTTACAGCTG
Source organism: Strongylocentrotus pallidus (assembly GCA_030265145.1). Taxonomy (NCBI): domain Eukaryota; kingdom Metazoa; phylum Echinodermata; class Echinoidea; order Camarodonta; family Strongylocentrotidae; genus Strongylocentrotus; species Strongylocentrotus pallidus. The sequence continues at coordinate 1,278,010 of JARBES010000125.1, forward strand.
ATGTGGGATGCTAAGGCTGTGTATGGTTGTTTACTGCGCCATGCGGCATGTGTACAATAGCTGCATGTGAACATGTGCGTTCATCAAAAAGCGTAGCCCACATGCAGAGAACTTGTTGAAAAACCTCCTGCAGGCGCTTATGTGTTCTGCGTGCTTTCAAAAAACGTGTAGACCTGTGTTTCTTACACAAGGAGCAGTGCGCGGCTGGATGATAACTATTGCTGTAGCTGTAACACACAGGTACATGTACAGTATGTCTGCTTAATCCTATGTAGCCCCAGCTTTTTTTTAAATGCTTGTAGAACCCATACATTGTACACACAAGATCCTTGTAAACTGCCATTTTTTGGTGACGTTGGTAACGAATATGTGCTATATCTCTGCAACCGTACCCACGAATCGCAAATAGGGTCTTAAAATGTGCACGAGATGTGAAAGAAAAATATCATGAAATTTCAGCGCAAAATTTGTTTTGGTTAAAAAATGTTGACATTGAAGCACATTGAACATAGAAACATTATTCTTTTTCAGAGGATTTATTTATTTCTTTTATGTTTGTTTTCAGTATGAAGAAAATCCAGAAGTGCAGGAGTATATCAACCAAGGACTGGAATTAGTCAGGTAGGTTTAAAATGATGGTTATTTGGGTACTCTCTCAGCTGAGATGGGGTGAATTCCACCTCCTCCCTCCTTGGAATCTTTGCCATGGAAAGACGAAAATTGTGAGACTTGGCATACAGAGTACCTCATATAGAATAAGCAGATAATTTTTCTGAATCTCAAATGGTTATTGAATCATCACTAATTAGATATTCAGGTATCAGCTACGTGCCAGTTCTGCATTGTGTACAATACGTATAGGGAAACCTTCATTTTAGCCATGCTTTTGATGCTTTGCTTAATCCTTTGGTAAAAAATGTATAAATTTGGTATCAAAAGATGTGTTAGACTCTAGGAGACACAATCGTGACAGCTAATGCGAAAAACTTTTAAAAAACATATCCTCGAAATGTAGCGCTTCAGGGGGAGGGGGGGGGGGGGGGATGACATTTGAATTGGTATTAATACCGCATAAGCATTTGTGTCATTACACTGTAGATGTATATCAAATGAAAGCATGTACTCTGGAAATGTACTTCTATAAATCACTGTTTGTATACATATAGGTCAAAACTTTGAAGCTTGAAGTTGTGAGGTGTCCAATATTAGCCTCATCACATCACCTAGTAAATGCTATTTGTTCAATGCCAAACCTGACTCTACTGACACTATGTAGAAAGGAAAAACAGGTTAAGCGCCTTATTATTATCAAGTCTGCTGGAAGCGCACTAGTGACCACAGAGAAGAAACATGCTAATTCATCTTGATTTTGGAAGCAGATGCAGGCCTGATAATAACTCAATTTAAATCGGTTTCCTGATTTTTTTTTCCTGATTTTTTTTCTTTTTTTCCCTCTGATTTTTTTTAAATAATTTGTTTCTTCTTCCCGATTTCATCCCTATTTTCCTGATTTTTCCTGTATTTTCTCTATTTTTCCCTATTTTTCCCAATTTTTCCCAATTTTCTTTCTCAAAAGGGGGGGGGGGGGGAATACCCTTTTTTTTCTTTTTAGTGCTCACTATCACCCCTGCAGATGATTCTTGACAGCATCTGAATCCTCTCTTGTTTCTTATTTTCAGGCAAAGTACCAACTGTTGGGATCTGGCTTCATTTCTCATCAAGCCCGTCCAAAGGATACTCAAATACCATCTCCTCATCGCAGAGCTCTACAAGGTAAAGATTTATTTGGTGGTTCTTAGGGAATCTAGCCACCCTGAACTGTGATGCTTCAATAGCTCTGTATAGATGTCTCATACAGTCAAACCTGCTTTAGTGATCACCTGTACAGAAAGAACATATTTGTTGTTTCCCTTGAAAATGGTTTCTTATTGGAACATATACTAAAGGAACCTGTACGTAAAGACCACCTGCCTATATGGACCATTTTTCTTGTTTCTCGTGGGTGGTCTTTATAGACAGGTTTCACTGTACAATTGTTTTTTTATAAAGCCCAAATTAGGTGTCTAACATTAGCCTCGTCACATCACCTAGTAGATGCAATGTGTTCCATGCCAAATCTGAATGAACTGAAACTATGTGAAAAGGATAACTGGTAAAGTGCCTAATGAAAAACGGTCATTATTATGATCAAGTCCACTGACGAGGCTAATGTTGGACACCTATTACAAGTTCAAGCTTTACATATACAAACAGTTATTGCTGATTTGGTTCTTTCAACTCACACCTGTGGGATTCTGAAGGCACCTTTCTGCCATGAGAAACTTTCTAATTATCCTTTTTTTCATATTCTTTCTTTGTCTGTCCGTCTCTCTCTTTTCCTCTCCCTTTCTCTCTCTTTCTCTCTTCTGTCACTCTCTCTCTCCCCCTCTCTCTCTCACCCTCTCTCTACCCTCTCTATCTCTCTCTCCCCCTCTCTCTCCTTCTCTCTCTCCCTCCCTCTCTTTATCCTTCTCTCTCAATATCAGTACACTGAGGAAGAGCATCAAGACCGATCAACTCTCAAGCTTGCTCTCAGCACTATGACAGAGGTGGCGACAGACATCAATGAATTCAAGAGGAGAAAAGATTTAGGTAACATCTCGATTCTTCTATTGAGTGTTATTGTAAGAATAAAGTCATGAATTAATGAGAACAAAATATTTAGGTGATATCTCGGCTATTGAGTATTATTATAAGAATGACATTTTCAATTAAAGAGGAGAAAAGATTTAGCTTATATCTCGATCTGGCTCTAAGTCTTATCGTAACAATGAAATAGTGATTTAAGAGGAGAACAGGTAAAGGTAACATATCATTATTTATTGTTATTGTAAGAATGAAATTGTTAATTCAAGAGACAACAAGATTTAGTCTTAGTTAAAGAATCCCACTTGACTGTGTTTGACCAATAATTTGATTAGCATCTAGGGGTGGTCTGTCAATTATGATCTTTAGATAATATTTTTTCCTTCAAATATGATTTATCAAAAAACATAAATTCTGTAGATTCGTGACCATGATTTGTAGGTCCCTTGAGTGACAAATGCCAGTGAATAACGAGAGCAAACAGTGGCATGAACGGCCGCCATATTTAAGTCCAACTTAAGTCGATCTTAGTCTTTGTGAAACACTCCCTAGGTGTTTTAGAGCTGACTGGTTTTGTATCCACATCTTTTTGTTTTGTTTGTCAGTCTTAAAGTACAGACACCGAGGTCAAGAAGCAATGTCCGATAAGCTTGGAAAGATCAACTTGCATTCACTGCGCAAGAAATCACAGAGAATCAACCAACGATTCACCCAGATGACCGGATTCGGTACACAGGTACGTTACATTTCTCTTTCTTTTCTGCATTTTCTATCATTTGTATTTTCACTGTCAAAAAAGCCATTGGAAGCAAAATTTCTATGTAATGTTTGCATGCATGGA
>JARBES010000125.1:1481834-1492084 GCA_030265145.1 Strongylocentrotus pallidus
ACTTTTAAGGGATTTTTAAAGACAACCAATATATAATGTTAGGTTACTGTTAAAATGCTACCACTTGTCCATGATCAATTTTTAACATCGGTTTACAAATTCTCATTTTCATCTGTTAAGAAGTCACGGGTTGTATAATTATCTTTTGTTGTTGTCTTACTTTATTGAACTGGTGTTGTAATCCTTGGGTAAGAAGGGATATTCGTGCCCATTAATAAACATTTGTTTCCTAAACCAATGTATCCATAAATGCCACTATAAAATACGGCATGAATACTGTATGTAAGGCTTCCAACTGATGAACTCCATCTTCACCATAAGAAAGAGAAATGAAAAATATGAGTTTCTTGTGTGAATGAAATGTTTTCTAATATTTGTTTTAATGTTCGTTTTCCTTTGCCCTTGGTCCATTTTCATAGAGCGTAAGTATTCATCTAAATTTATTTTTCACTTTCTGTATACATTCCGTTCATCTTTCTAATTATGTTTATTTGTGTTCAAGGCTCTTTTTAGTTTACCACCATAGAAGGCCAGGTTGTTGAAGACATGCTACCATTTTCCATGACCAATTCTAACCATCGTTTTTTTTAATATTTAGTTTTCATATTTTATGAAGTCATGAATTGTATGTTTATCTTAAGTTTTTGTCTTACTTTATTAAACGCGTATTGAAATCCTTGGGTTAGAAGTGATATTCGTGCCTATTGATAAACATTTGTTTCCTAAACCAATATATCCATGAATGCCACTTTAAATTACGGCACGAATACTGTCTGTAAATGAGGCTTCCAAATAATGATCTCCACCTTCCTCAACGAGAAAGAGAAATGAGAAATATGAGTATAATTTTGTGAATGAAATGTTTTCTAATATGTGTTTATATATTTGTTCATCTGCACTTCTTTTATAGGGCTTGGGCATCTATACAGATTCAAATATATCTGTGTTATATGTTCTAGTCATATTTGATATCTTGTTCATGTTTTTACTTATATGCTTTTCTACAAATCATTACATCCGAATGCGTGGGTGTTGTAGAAATTATACCACCTATTCATGATAACTTTCAACCATAGTTTTTGAAATTTATATTTTCAGTTTTTAATAAAGTCACGGATTGTATGCCTTCACTGTGTGTTTGTCTTACTTAAATGAACTAGTGTTGTAATCCTTCGGTAAGAAAAGTTATACGTACACAATGATAATAATATGTGTCTCAAACCATTGTAACCATCAATGCCACTAAGCCTAGGGCATAAAAACTGTATGTAAAGCTTCCAAGAGAAGATATCTCTCTTCCCCATTCTGAATAAAAAATGAAAAAGATGGGTATCATTTTAATATAAAGTGTATTCTAATATGTAATGTTGTATCTATTTGCCTCTATCATTGGGCTACGTTCATAGCGCGTAAGTATCCATCTAAACTTAAATATAACTTCTTTATAAGTTCTGGCTGACCTTTTGAACATTTTAACTTGTATTCACTTGTAAGGCCTTGTTTAGGCTCACCACGATAGAATGCTAGGTTGTTGTAGAGTTGCTACATGTTGTCCATGATCACTTCTAACCATCGGCTTAACAATTCTCATTTTCCATCATAGAGCTAGTTTTGTTCGATTTAATTCATAAAAATACACTTCGTTCAGTGATATTCTAAGGATGATCTTTTCAAGAATGCTCCAATAAGATGTCCGGATCGTACTGAGAATGCTTGGTTCATCAGTTTTTTAAATTCTTAACATTTAAACCGTGGCCCATGACAATTATGTTAGAAGCCCTGCAGCTAAGACTAGTTTTACAAACCTTGGTCTGAGGTTTGGGGATTACAAGCCTAGGTTTGTACAAACCTTCGTTGGTGGAATGGGTTTCTTTATAAAACTCTTTTTTGAATTCGGGCATATATGTTTATCTTATGTCTGTGTCATATTTTAATGAACCGGGTATTTAGTCCTTCGGTATTAAGAAGGGATATTCGTGCACAATGATAAAGATATATTTTCTAAACTATTGTAACCATAAATGCCTTTTTGAAAAAAGGCCCGAAAATTGTCTGTAAGGATTCCAACTGCTGATCTTCTTCTTCCCCATGAAGACAGCAAATTGAAAAAAGATGAGTTTCATTTGTATATATAAAGTGTTTTCTAATATATATTTATATATGTTTTTCTCTGCCCTTGGTCTTCTTACATAGGGAGTAAGTATTCATACACATTCAAATATATATGTGTTATATCTTCTGGTCATTTTTCTAAATATTTCCCTTGTATTTACTAAATACGCTTTTTGTTAGCTTACCACGTTGAATGCATGGTGTTATTAAACTAATACCACCTGTCCATGATAACTTCATATTATCGGTTTCGAAATTTAATTGTCCATATTTTATAAAGTCACTCATGGCGTGTTTATGTTATGTGTTTGTCTTACTTTAATAAACTGGTGTTTTAAATCTTCATAATGGTAAATTGTGTTTCCAAAACTATCTGAACCATAAATGCCACTTAAAAATACTGGCATGAAAATTGTCTTTAAAGATCCTACTGATGATCTCCTTCTTCCCCCAATGAAAAAAAAATACAAAAATATGATCATCATTTTTACATTAGATGCATTCTCTTATTATCTTTGTTTTAATCCCACAACTTTTTCTTACGTGATAAAGTAATGATGACAATATGAATCATTAATGAAAGTTAAGAGGCGATGACATTAATGTTGTACAATATTTTGTAGAACTAACGTGCACCACTTGTAATATGTACGCCTTTTGTGTCTTCTTCAATTAACAATATAGGGGGGGGGGGGACACTTTGATTTTGATTTTTGTGTGTGTGTTAATTTATTTGTTGTCCATTTTTTTTTTCTCAAAAAATACGAACTAATTATAACATCAATCCAGATTACAATCGGATTCTATAACTAATACATCGTCAACGTTAAATACTTACATTGTATTACTAACATAAGATAATCATGAAAAAAAGATTACCACATAAGCTGTTGGGAATGAGAGTGAGGAAAACAAGATATACGATAACATGAAAGGAGGAAATGGTATATAGAGCGATAAAAGGTGATTCATGTAGCTGTGCTGAAGAGATATTGATAATTAGGCAGAAGGTAGAAATGAGGGGTGAACGTGCGGGACGTACATATTTAGAGAGATGGAGGAGATGATCGAAAGAGAGGGAAAAACAGAGAAACAGAGAGTGAAATAGAAACAGAGAGGAGGGGGGGGGGAGATACATGTAATGTTTCATTTGCATTCAGAGTCATCATACTACTTAAGGAGGTGCTTTTTTGCGGCTCTCTCAAAGAAATAAAGAGAAGGGTGTGACTTGACTGCATCTGGTAGCGGGTTCCATATGTCAGGGCCGTAATGCCTGATATATCTACGTGCTAAAAAGTGTCGGATTATTTAAGTGGTGATTATTAGGGTTACGGGTTGGGTATGAATGAATATGTCTATCAAGCATAAACATATCACTAAGGGGGTGGAACCTGGTGTAATAATACTTTAAACATATGTATGGCTGCTTGGAGAGTATTTATGTCAAAGACTTAAAGGGTATTGACTTTATGGAACGACGGGTCTCAGTTTGCTGCATATTGAAAACCCGTGCAATACGTAATGCTTTTTTCTGCAAAAGAAGAATCTTATTAGTCTTGTATTTTGCAGAATTTGCCCTAGTCATATATCATAAATTATAACAACAACAAGAACAGTACAACTAGAACTGCAATCGTATCATATCGATATGTACGCATTGGCGGCCGTGATTTTATGTGGCAGGGGAAAAAGCTTCTCTAGGACTATCCAGAGCAATTTGTTAGAAGTCTGCAGCATCTGGGATAGTGGAGATAGGTATGCCGAAAGAAAGGTTTTAAAAACGGCCTGAAAAGACAAAGTGGCACCTTGAAGGTCACTCATGAGTGATTTCGGAAAACTAAGAGTGAGGAGACCTCGATTTTGCCTGCGAAGTTTGAAAACCGTAAATTGCCCTAACTTTCTCATGCCACTTCCGTTTTGTCTCAAATTCATGTACTTTCTTGATCTTATCAAACAGTTCCAAATCAGTAGACACCATGATATCTTAAATGGATAAATACGTATTTAGGGAAAAAGAAAAAAAAGTGATATCATCTTGTAAACAAATTTACTTTCTTTGATATGGTACCTCACACATGGTAAATTAAGGTTCCCTTAAAAAGTAATCTCCAAAATTATTGAACAGTTGTCATACATTGCGGCCATGATACTCAGCAGCATCATTTCAAGGTAGTCCACCTAAAAAATGTGCAGGGAGGTGCCCTGAACACGATGATACCCACCAACCTTCTACAACAATCCATATCTCAAAAAGACTACTTTGCCCCCTATGTTTTACATAGTACTTCATGCCCGAGAGACTTTGTTTTCAATGGTCTCATGTGATCTACCGGCCAGATCAATTTAACCGTCGAAGAAATTGCGATGCCCACATGTTTAAAAGCCAAGTCTCAAGATCATTGACTTAACCTTATCAAATAGCGTTCCATTGGTTCATATACAAATACATCTGAGCTCATTTAAGTCAGTGGCGTAGTCAGATAGAAAATATTTATAAAGGGAGGAACCCCCCCCCCCCTGACCAAAACGCAGCAAGAACCTTGGCTGGCGGAGATAGTCGGGCATGCGTATTTTTGTTTATACACACAAATCCAGGGAATTAGACGATTAATTCTAATGAAACTGTTCGCAAACACCCTAGATCTTTTAGATCCCTTATTGACCACATTACAAACGAATATCACTAGCGATATTATTTTCGATACTACATCCGCAATGGGTAATATATTTAGCAGCCTAGACTATGTTTTAATACAATGTGTGTGTGTGTGTGTTGTGTTTGAAATAGAAAGAACAAGTGAAAGAAAAAACTTAAAGGGAGGGGAAGGACACTCAAATGCAAACATTGAAGTTCACGGAAAATTATGATGTTGGAATAGGTTTTACTTTTTATTCTCTGTTTTTTAAGGCCTACAAATTGGGTAGATCGTAATAAATACAAATATTTTCTCTTTGTCTTAAAAACTTTCACTCGGTGTTTCTTTCTTTTCATTTTTTCCAAGACACGTTTGATTTTTTTCAGGGTATTATCTAACATTCTAAATCAAAATTTGTAAGAACAGCGGAAAGTGATTTGATGATATTTGAGCATATTCCTCAAGTGCTAATATGTAATACACATAATAATTTTATGAGATATTTATTTATATTAACAATGTTTATTTCGTATTCAGCAAATGCTTTTTAATATTGATTATTTTTCAAATTGATCGCAACTTAATATAAATTGCAACTCTGTACTAAAGGAGATAGGGGTATGTATTAAACGTGTGCGATTGATTTGTTTGGAGGGCGAGACAAAGTCCAGGTCATCCAACATAATTCTATTTCAGGGGGTTTGGCTTGGAAGATGTAGTGTATATTCTAGAAACAATACCTCAGTCAAACGAACAAGACCGACACCAGACCAATAACATCCACCCCCCAAAAAAAATCTCATTAGCCAAACGGCCCAAAATCGGTCAGTTTTGAGTTGCTGTTGAGTCTGTTTCTGCAGAGTGACTAAGGTGTAAGCTGCAGAGTGATACGGTCATAAACAAACCCAAACTTTTTTTTTTACCATGATGATTGTCCTTGCTTTTTCTCATGTTTTGTTATAGATGATACTGATAAAAACGAGGGAAACGATGGCCAACTGATATCTCTCAAACATGACTCGGGGAGCAATCGGGATGACATTCCCTTCGGTGGCCTTTTGGCACCCCCCGAGATCCTGGCACGGGGGCTGAGAGCACAGCAAGCGTATGCCGAAGCAGCTAAAGCTGGCAAGAAGAAAGTATTCCGAACGCGTCTGATGCTTGTTGGACAAGAACGTGTTGGGAAGACAAGTCTAAAGAAAACTCTGACAGGACAAGGGTAAACTTTTCATTATCCCTTTATCTCTTTATTTTTTTCTCTCTCTATTGTGCCTTGCTTATCTGTGTCAGTATTATGTATTTGTTCCATTCACTTGGGAAAAAAGACAGCTTTATTAGTATTACCAGTTATGTTGACTTAACACTTTCTGCTTGGACGCATGACATCTTTTTTCAACATAATAAAGGGTCAGGAAGCAAGATAATTTTGATTTGGTTTATTCTTTCTTATCGATAATGAAAGTAATTCCCTTTGTGATTACTTTCCCCTTTTTAACCGCACTTATCTCTATTTTTCTCTTCTGTTGGTAGTATAATCATTTCTAGTCAGTGAATATGTACATGTATTATACAGTGTGGTCGTTTGTCATCAAATTTGTGAATGTGTAAATTATATCTTACAATAATGTGATAATTGTGATTTTTACAACATGTCTACAATATGTATAATCGTGCTGTTATGTATATATTTATATTACTTGTTGATCATAAAGGAAGAAGTAAGATGACACATCAAAACATTTTGCACAATAATTCATTTTTGGAATCTAAATGTAATGATTTTCCTGATTCATTTTTAATTGAATGGGTTTAAATTGATTAAACATCGTTGACATGTATGATGTATCGATATTTACTTTAACAATACAACAACGATAAATCTAAAGAATAACAACTTAACCAAAAATTCAAACATTTGAAATGTTGTAATCTTTTATTCCAACACTCTGACTTGATAATGGATATCTATGTTAGATTTTATCAGAGGACATCACTTTACATTGTCAAGAGGTCATAATTTTGTTTTCTCTTTTTAGAAGTATACAAAGTAATGATTTGTTTTCTTCTAAATAATTTACATGTGTCTCTTTTGAGGGGCTATCAAATCTGTATAGCAAGTTGCTTTGAAGGAAAGCAGAAAAATTAGACTAACAGATTGGCGAAAGTTTGAATCAAATACGTTGAGAGAGGTATGAAGTTTTGAAAGTCATAATGTCGTGTGGTGTCGTCTACGGCAACTTCCCCATTATGGTACAAACTAAAGGTGATATAAATTGCCAATTTGAAATTCGATTTAATTAATTAATGTTTGATTATACATATTCCACGACAATAAACCATGTGTACACGAAAATAAAATAATAACATTGAATATGTGAGGTACTGTAAACAGTTTTTAAATTGGTGAAATATTTTATAATATAGATGATAATTGTTGCTGGATACATACAAACTACATAATCAAAGTTATAGATATAAAGGTGCAAACAATTATAAGCAGTATCAAGCAAAATAAAGCACATACTTGAAAAAAGATCCGAATAGTAAAGATGTACATGTACACTGGATATGATCTCTCTCTCTCTCCTTTTTCTTTATTCGGAGTACAACCCAATGGGACAAGGTGCTATGGATAGAACTTAAATTCATCATATTTTTACGTGGCGGTATATGGGAGAGCTCTTCATTCCCAATTACGTCACAAATTATTTCACAATTGAATTCACTAATTCACCAATTGGAGTTTCACATAGATTACATGATTTTAACTTGTAAAAAATTATAATTCATCATTTAATTAAGGGATTTTGTTAATTGTATTCGGATTTGTCTGATTTTACCCAATTCAGCTTGTTGAACGTTTTGAATACTTTGGGTATAGATTTTACTTCTGTGAATTGGAATACAAATATGTATATATCATTAACAATAATTGTATTGTTAATGTTATTATTATTATTATTATTATCATTATTACTATTATTATTATTATTATTGTTCTAAAATTAATATCTTGCTTCAGATTTGATAAAAATGAGGCAATAACGGACGGTGTAGAAACAACAAACGCATGTGAAATTAACATAGAGGTTGCAAATGCTGGCGGAAAAATGTGGGCAATTCACAAGAAAGGACATGAGAATGAAGATAATAAAGGTAAGCGGAACTTCAACACAGATTTTGGCATTACTTTAAAAAAAAAGTTCTCTGCATAATGATATCTTTAATTCTGACATTATACATTTTTCATAATAACTGTTGTTGACAAAATAGGATGGAAAACACTTTTAAATCAAAACTTAGAGCATTCTTTTCATTTAAATATATAATATTACAATTTGTAAGCACATCGTAGCTCTGGTTTATACTTTTTGTTATATTATTGTTGTTTTTATTATTATTATTGACATTTTTATTGTTAGTATTATCCTCATTATGATTATTTTTATTATCATTGTTATCATCTGTTTTGTTCTTCTTATCACTGTTATTATAATTGTCATAATTATTATTATTATTATTGATACTGTCGGAAACGTTTCCTGACATAGCAATCACTAAGTTATAGTTCTTGCAATTTTTTGTTTTGTTTTGTTGGCAATTTTTTATTATAATGACAAAGAAGTTTGCTTATAACTTTGTCATACGAACTCTTCACATCTCTTTCAAAATAAATAGCATACCAATCTCCTTGACTCAGGTCTATCTTTAAGGATTCCATATAACGCTTTGTTCTTTACGTCGTGTTATGTGCTCTTTATTGGGAATTAGTAGTAGGTGTTTATCATTTGGACCTATCGTGAATATTGGTAATGGTTTGAAATATCATAGTAGATTATTCCATTCTGTTTATTATCTTATACGTTTGAGAAAATATTATCAATTATAGTATGTGTTAAGTTTGTTATCCTAGTTGGTTTATCAATAAGAGGTTTACAAAAATGATGATAATAAATTAGTGAAGTGTTGGCCAAGAACGGTAAAAGGTAAGGCTATATCAATATTAAAGTCTCCCATAATATATATATCTTCACTTTCTCTAGAAATAAATTCAAGGCATGATTCTAATTTATCCAAAAATGTGGTGGCTACATTGTTAGGTGGTCTATACATTACCCCCAACGATTTTATTCTGATGTTTATCATCAATAATTTCTAAAATAATGTTTCTATTTCCATCAATTGAATATCATGTCTTATTTTAAATTATACATCATTACGAGAATAAAAAGCGACACCTCCTCTCTTTCCATTATTACGGCCTGAATGAATACATTCATAATTTTCAATGTTGAATATTGGTGGAGAAGTTGAGTATAACCAAGTTTCGGTAAGTCCTATCAACGAAAATAAAAATGTGTTTAGGATAGATAAACATTCTTCAAAGTTATCGAAATTATTTTGTAAGCTCCGAATATTAATGTTTAATAAACTAAAACAGTGAAGGTTATTATTGGGTCCCATGGAATTAAAATTTGAATGAAATTCACTAGTAGTATAATATATACTCAGGGGTTTATAAACTTGATCATACATATTTTTTTTTTTAAGCCATTAAGATTTAAAATTTGGTATTGCGACTAGTATTAAATGAATATTCTGTGTTTGGTGCGTGCATGTGCATTTATTATGGGTGTCGGCAAAAAACCAACAAAATCAGGGGGGTGTACATGATGTTCACGTGTGTGTTACTATGAGACAGACGCGGGGCTGGTGACAGCGTTCAAAGGTGGTCATTAATTAAAAACAAACTTAGAAATTTATAATTCGAGAAAGTTTTGTTTTTGTTTTTGTGTTAAGTATTGTTATCGTTTATATTTACAGTGATGAATTGTTTTCGAAACGTACTACCTTTTAACTTACAGAGAAAGGTAGGTAAGCCTATATAATACATAAGGGGGTGAGAAGGGAACAACGTTCAACATTCAGGACTGGATTATGATTGACATGAGAATGAGAATACCTAGTTAAGTTGATATAAAAAATAAAAACAAATCAACATACATCATGCCGATCCACGCCACACCGACGAAACACCGCCAGAAACCGGCGAACCAGCACGCCGCGGGGAGACCGCGCCACATGCTAACACTAAGTCACTCCATCATCCAGCGCGAAACACCAACGATGCGCTAGCCACCAGACCAGGCAAAGAAACGCCAGAGCCGCGCGAACGTTAACGCTACTTGTTGGTCCCTCCCTGACAACCGGCATGGCAACCAGTCCAGCGGGTGAGGGCCGCTGATCAACAAACCTTGAACCGCGGGCCACGCTCACAGACATGGTCGCCACGCACAACGTTTAAAGAAGAAAAACCAACAAAAAGAACATAAATAGAACACTGGTTTCGTGAAATCGACAAAGATATAATGCACACTGAGCATGATATAGACAAAGTTGCATAATAGTAACAAATACAAACTAGACTTTAATTCGTCACTTTGACGAATTAGGTGATACGTAAGCTATTTTTGTATCATGAAAGTGTGCCGATGATGATCT
>JARBES010000125.1:2551002-2565601 GCA_030265145.1 Strongylocentrotus pallidus
CACAATAGTAATGCAAATTTTAAATTTCATGATCCAATCCTGATGAAATATTCCCAAAACTTTGTAATACCTTTAAGTGGTTCTTTTGTATTTAATTTTAATAGATGAGGTAGAGAATCTAGCAAGTCGTCTTCAAGTTTCTAGACAGCGTGTGGCTGAACTAGAGAGAGGACTAGCCAGTGCTAAAAATTCATCATCACAGTTAACGAAGGTATGCATCATCTATGTGAATCAGCTGGGCCCCGTCTTATAGATGGTTGCGATTAACCTCAACCAATTTTCGATTGATTTCAATCACAACTATGCACATAATAGATAGGAGACTGGAAACTTGCGATTGATAAGAAGACTTGCAATTGATTTTGATCAATCTCAACTCTATATAAGAGGGGGCCCGGGAAATACATATGAAATGAGATTCAATTTACTTTGTGGCGTAATATTAGAATTTAAAGTATCTTTCAAAAGTTTGTAGTGGCTATGATGATACATGGATGCCACTCATTTGGAACTATAAAAAAAAACATAAAAACAGAGAAGTGTCTCCAAAAGATGAAATTCATGGATAATTCTGTCCAATTCTGTTAAGATTTGTTTGTAATTTGTATCAAGGAGAGAAATGAGACAGAGGTTGATGAAGCAATTTTTCCCCTGAAAATTCAAAACCCCTTACCCCCTGTACTAAAGAATACTAAAGGTTTCTGAAAACACATCTTTTCTAATTTCTCTGAATATTCCTCTTTGTTTGTAATTAATGTAAACTTTGTATGATAATGCTCTTTTGCTTTGTTTATTTGTAAGTATTTCTTTTTATGCCCTTTGTACCTTCAAGATGCGCTTTAGATAAAATGAAACATTATTATTATCATTTACCCTCATGATTACCATATTGTAGGAATACTCACAGAGCATAGAACTGTTGCATTTATCTTTCATACTTCGGTTCCATTATCAGACATCACCATGGAAACGATCAATCTTTTCTCTCTTTTTCACTCGCAGACAAGCAAAGAACTGGACAAGGAGAGGGATTCATTGAAATTAGATGTATATAAACTGAGGTAAATTGTAATCATGATATCATGTGTTATTATAAAGAATAGTCCCTTACTTATAAACTGTTTATAAACTGCTATTGATTGTATGAAACACCCTTTCACAACAAACATTTTGTGGTTCGGTTCAATAACTTTTGATTTAGAGCGCTAAATATTGTGCCAGATGCTTGAGTAGAAAGGGCAAACATTTCTGCACACACTGCATCCATTTTTGTTTCAAGAGTATATTGCGTTTGATGCCAGGAATTTTTAGAAGGAAAATAATCTTTAAAATCCTTAAATTGGCAACTCATTGAGAGATTCAAAATCATTGTTTCTCTATAAAAATTGATAATGTTTTTTTAACTCTTTTATAACACTCTCGCCCATGTATATTGTGTTCAGAGACATTACAGTCCATTTTACTTTTAGCAATAAAATACAAATATTATTGTTGCCAATTTGAAAAACAATATGTGATAAATTTAGCCCTCGAAATAAATCCTGTCTTAAAAGGGTAAAGCCATACCATTGTATAGAAGCTGTACTGCAATCACTCATCATTTTACAATTCGATTTCTATTTTAAGTTCGTAAATAACGCTCGGATTGATAAAAGTGATTTTATCATCTTACATGTAGCTACCGGTATGCTTATTTGTATGTGAATGTTTAATCGAGATAATAAAACAAATATTCAAATCCTTTGGAAGCGCATAGAGACTTTATATCATAATGTGATATGCCCTATACAAAAATGGCATATTATTATCATTATTATTATTAATTTAGGAACCTACATGTGTCATGTGTGTATTATTTGTAGAGTGATCATGTTTGTCTCTCTATTTCTGTTGCAGGAAAACAAAGGATGAGCTGAGTCAGCAAAATTCAGAATTATCAAGTCAGTTACGAGCAAAGGTAAGTGTGTTTTGAAAATGAAGAAATTGACAGAAAGAACGTGTTAATGATGAGTTGAAACAAAAAATTAAATTCCAACAATTTGTGTGTCCCCCCCCCCCTCTCTCTCTCTCTCTCTCTCTCTCTCTCTATCTCAAACATGTTTGATATACTTTTGGCACTGCCTGTTGTAAAGTCTAAATGTAAGTCAATTAATTGTCTTATGTGAACCATTGTTGTATTTCAAAATTGTAATATGTTATGGATATCATTTATTAGTCCACAGTCTGAATGTAAGTCAATTAATTGTCTTATGTGAACCATTGTTATATTTCAAAGTTGTAATATGTTGGGAATATGATTTATTAGTCCACAATCTGAATGTAAATCAATAAATTGTCTTATGTGAAGCATTGGTATTTCAAAGATGTAATGTGTTGTGGATATCATTTATTCAGTCCACAGAAAATGAGCAGTTAGGTCAGGTCCTGGGTCAGCTCCAAGAGAGATTGAATCTAGCGGAGCTTCAGGTCCAGCAGCTGACCGCTCAGACCGGTCAGTCACAGGACACGCAACTCACCATCAGCAGACTGCAGGAAGAGAAAGCAGACACAGATAGAAAACTAGCTCAGGTAATTTCTTCTTTTCCATATTACACTGTAGGGGATTGCAAGATTATATTGCTTATTTTGATGGGCTCTCAGAGCCAAGTTCTCTTAACCCCTTTTCATTGCCTTGGATGAACCTGAAGATTCAACCATAAAAGTCTTTTCATAACTTTTGATTGCCAGACCCTGTAATAGTAGTGAGATTAAATTAAATCCCGCTGGTTCCAAGATTTTTTCTGCCTTTTTTTCAATTACAGATTGGTCAATCTATCTTATTTGCTGGGTTTAAGCCACAAATATGTTTAAACAATAGTGAGATTATATTTCTTGAGGTTGAAACTTGACTGTAGATAACAAGGTACGGGGTTCATATCCGAGCCCGGGACTAACGTCCGTTTCATTGGCAAGACGTTAATCTGGTACGATGCCAATGTCGATGTAGTTTGCTGAGCATTGTGAGCATCTGTAAAATGGCATCTGGTTGGAATGCTCCCCAGGGAGTGTAAAGCGTTTATAAACAATCGATGTATGAAGTGCTATATAAAAGCAGAATAATATAATTATAAGCTTCTAATGATGAACATTACAAAGATTATTACCAATTAAGTGGAACATTGTTTCTTCTTCACTGTACTGTGTCTATATAATTTATTTATTTTAATTGTTGAAGTTTCTAAAGTCCAGAAATTTAAAGGATTGAAACATTGAAAGAAATGCATTTGAAAAATTTCTGCCTATCAAGATATTAAACTCTACTTTGTTATATATTTCCCCCAGTATATGCAGTCAGTAGAGCAATTGACAGCCGAACGCCAAAATCTTCACCAGCAATATCAACAGCATTCCTTACAGTATCAGGACCACATCCAGCAAATTACTGCCCAGGTAGGTCAAAGGTCAATTACAGTGTACAGGTATTGTTATGAAACAATATTTATGTTAAAATGTAGTTTTTAAAGCTTCAACCAACCTTGAATTTTGTGGGCAAGCTTTCGTTTTCTCAAGCTTTAAAAACTCCATTATATGATTATCCCCAACCGATGAAAGTTTTCTGTATCAATATTTATGTTGTATGATGAATGCACGATCATAATATTCATTGACTATTGAGAGTTTGTTGTCTTTTATTGTTAATATTAAATTACTTATGACATGACTTGTATTAGGTTACAGACCATCATTGCATAGATAAAAAGCAAATTTTACTGTCTGTTTTTTTAACTTTTTATTCAATTCAATTGAATCTTAAATTGATTTTAAAGTTTGAAAACAAGTAGTGCTTGTTGAAATTTACAGACTGTGTCATATAATATTTAATTACTGATTGAAATTTTCTGTAATAAGTAAGAAAAAAAAATTCTGCCTTGTTTCGTGAAGCACTCAAGACATGTAATATTACCTATCTTTTTTTCCTTCTCAGAATGAATCTTTTACCAAAGAGAAGATTCATCTCTTATCAAGACAAGAAGAACTACTGCATCAGATTAACGTCCTTGAAGAAAACCAAGGTAAATAAAGAATTTATACTTAAGTTTAACAGAACTTATTCTGGATAATCAGTATTAGTGATGAGCGATGTTAATTCAAAGAAAAAGAACAAATTGCTTGAAGTTGTGCATTAGGTTTTTCAAAATAAAATTCTTTGATTTATTACATGTAATTAGGCTATGGGGAATATATTAGACATTTTCTGTTTTTCAGTAGTATGTACCAGTAGAAGTAAAATAAAATTCTATTCCATGAAGTCCATTTCACACAAAAAAAATTTCTGTGACATTCCACTGTGGAAAGAAGATTCATAATATATATATATTTTTAGAGTATGATAACAATTGATAGGTGTAAGATTTTCATACAGTTGAACAGATGAAAAAAAACTTTTATATGACTTTTGATTGCAAGCTAGAGAGTATATATGAACCAGAGCAATATAACACTGAGTTCCTATATGAAATCCATTTATTAGGATGGTCATATCTCAGCCAATACTTAACATATTAAATTGGTTTTCGACATTCAGACATTATTTTTGATGCTCTTTTGGAAAATGAAGAAAAAATTGAGAAATTCTGAAAATAGATTTTTGTTTGACGTCACACTTCACCACTCTATTCCACTGTGGATGAAGATTCATAAGATTTGTTTGGATTTTATAGTATGGTAACAAATGATAGGTGTAAGATAACATACAGTTGAACGGATGGAAAACTATTGTAAGACTTGATTGCAATCATGTTGAATTGAATTGATAAGGTTTATTGATAAAAATTCAAATTTACAGCTATAAGCTGACATACCGTATTTGCCGCACCCCCGATTTTGACAAATCTTAGTGTTGTAATTTCCGAGTGGTGAGTCAACACACTGATTACTGAGCTGGGAGACATTGCCAGGCATAGCGCCATAAATCGAAACTAAAAAAAAAAAAAAAATTTTTTACTCTTTCGCCGCATAGGCCGCACCCCGACTTTTTGATATTTTCTCTTCCAAAAATACTGCGACCTTTACGCCGGCAAATACGGTATCTTGAATTTACAAATAAAACTGCAACATATAAAACACATGCAAATAGTACAATGTAAAATAGGCAAATGTGAAATTAAAGGTAATACAAAGTTTTGGTATGCCGGGGTCATAAATTTGGTTCAAATGAACATATGGAAGCATATGCGATCCTACAATATTCAGTGATCGTTGTCGCGGTTCTAAAGTGATGAAATTGTAAATAATCAACTCTTTAGTTGTATATCGCCCTCTCAAGGTCAAGATATTAATTTAGCTATAAAACGATGTTATTTGACTAAAATCGACCGATTTACTATTACCGTTTGGAATATATATATCACAACTGCATATTCTGAGAATTTCATGGTCGCAGCTATCATCGTATGGCCATAGGTGCTATTTGAAATTTATCATAATTTACCATGAGCACCGGTAAATTTTTATATTCAATTTTTCTCGAAAGCAGGAGAATTTTAGGGGCTAAATTTTGTAGTGCTTATGATACATCGATAGGGGCATCCAAATATATCAAAATTGTAAAGAATCACTATCCAGCCAATTTTCAAAAATAACCAAAACTTTGTATTACCTTTAAAAAATTCAATAATTAAATTGATATGATAAAAGGAAATTAAAAAAGAAGCAGAGAGGAAGAAGAAAGAGAAAAAGGAGAAGAAAACAAAAAGAAAAAATGAAAGGAAAAGAAAGAAAGAAGAAGGAAATATGATTGTTAGTAAAATAAGACAATTGATTTTTATTAAACCAGTAATAGCATTCAGTATACAATGGTGTAACATATGGCTAGCTAGTTTGAATTGATTCTGACAAGATTTCATATGACTTCTTACAGCTGAGCAGATGAAGGATGACGTGAGTGTTAGCAGTGTGAGTCAGGAAGAAGTCATCAGGCTGGAACAGAGACTAGCTGCCATGGCCGAAGAAAAAGAAGCAATACATTCCCAGTATCAAGTTGTGGTAAGTGAATCAACTTTCCTTTTGGGGTAGAATTATCAATATATTCATGGTTCAAAATGTAACAAGTTAATTAACCTGGACATGCCATTCTGTATAGAGCTAGTAATTTGTTTGTACCCATTCAAAAGAATGTGCGGTGTAACCATAAACCTTGCTCCCCACGATAGAAGTCTTCAAAGATCCCAATGCAATCATTGTATCATTCTCCATTCGGCCCAAGGTTCTTGACTGATTGGATAATTTTTTTTTTTAATTTGTTACCTGTATGCTGATTTTGATGCTTATTTTATATTTTTTTAAATTCAATAATGTCTTACTGATACTCTTCAGTTCACAAAACATATTTAATGGAAGGATACAATAGATCTTTTGCATAATTGATGCACATATATCTGTTTATATATAAATCAATACCGGTAGCTTGAACACCTGTTTATGAAGTTTAATCAATAATTACAGTGAGAAGTAAAACTAATCAAATCTAAAAAGTGGTAGTTCACAATTCCATTTTATATTGTGAAATGAGAGCTTGCCTTTTCGATTTGCAATATATCGTTCTTCTTTATACAAATTAAAAAGCATCCTGTTCAGACAATCAATCCTGGGCTTGTTTTTCTTGTTTATGCCCAGGTAAATACATTGTTTTGATATTACTAAAACTTGATTTATTATAATACTGTGTGGGTGCTTTTCTAGATACCCTACGATGACTTTTTTTTTCCATCCAGAAAGATGAGTCAAACATAGACAATCCTTTGTATAAACCGTAGGCTTGCGGGTGCACCATGTGAGAGAGAGGGAGGATTGAGAAGTCCTGAAAAGGACTCTCGGTTATCATTCTTGAGGGTGTGTAGTCCTGAAAAGGACTGTTGGTATAGTCTTGAAAAAGACTGTTGGTTATCTTTCTTAGCATATAGTTCTGAGGAGAACTATAGCGCTTGGAGAGGATGAGTGGCGGGACTTCTCAATCCTCCCTCTCTCTCACACGGTGCACCCGCAAGCCTACTGTATATCTACATCCCCATGCAAGCCGATACTTACAAGCAGCATCTAATCCTTTGTTTTGTAGGTGGCAGACAATGCCAACCTGAGCAGGCTCCACGAGGAGAAAGAGGACGAGGTGGAGGAGTTGGGAAGAGTGCTGTCGAGATTCAAGGAGGAGTCCGTCGACAAGGGCTCCCTCTTGGAGGGGATCCAGAGCGACAAGGCGACCATCAGCAGAGCAATGGCTCAGAATAAACAACTCAAGATTCAGCTGGAAGAACTCCAGAGTGCGTTTGTGAAGATGGTGAGAAGAACAAAAAATATCAAATTTAAGCAGTAGTGAGTGTAATGGAATGGTATTCTTACAGAAAATGTTGTGGTACAACCATGTAGATTGTCCTTAAAAGAACTGTTTGTATTGTTTGTACTGTTTGTATGGAGGAAAAAAAAGCAGGAATGTAGACTTAGTTGAAGTCGGGCGTGATGTCGGCTTCCCAGCCAAACATGGTTATACCAAATCTAGAAGAAGTTATCTTCTCGCTATGCAAACTTGTATTTTCAAACAACATTTGAATGGAATTGTTGCTCAAAAAAATGTTTCTGAAGGTAACTTGATATGCATTTATAAAGCACATTGATAACTGTACTACATTAACCTCTTTCATCCACACAGAGCCAGGACAACATGGAGCTCACAACCGAGCTTCAGTCTGAACAACACGTCGGCAACGAGCTCGGTTCAAGGCTGGGTCAACAAGAAAGTGAACTTGAAGAGACAAGGTCAAAGGTCAGCAAAAATATTAACGTTTGCCTTGATGTAATCAGCAGGGCCCTGTTTTATAAAGAGTTGCGATTGATCCAAACCTAATCTAAATCAATTGTAAGTCCTCTAATCATCCGCAAGTTTGCAGTTCCCTATTTCTTATGTACATAGTTGCGATTGATATCGATCGCAAATAAGTTGCGATTGATATCAACTCTTTATAAAACGAAGCCCTAATGTATTGAATTAATAGGAGGCATCAGAATCTTTAAACTGGTATGTTTTAAAAAACTTTAAATTTTTTGTTAATCACCTGTCAATTTTGTGGCATTACTCTTAATAGCGCGGCTTGACTCTACCGAGCAAAATTTAGAAAATGTGAAGACCCAGAAATAGGAGTTAAACCAAAGTTATTCCCCTCTGAAAACCTACTTGGCAGTATACCAAGAGATTGTATGTCCGGACAGGTTGTGGATCTGCACAGTTAATTAAACAAGCAGTTTTAATAATTTTATTAGCAATATTTCATAAATCGCCTAACAATTTATTTGGACGATATAGAAAGGACAAATATCCATGATGGTTAATGCTAATTGATGAATACATGTATTTTGCGTTGAATCTGAAGGCAAAGATAAGGCTTTTTTGTTTGTTAAGTGTCAGGACACCCGCCCCCGAACATATTCTTTATAAACTCTTACCAACTCTTCGTTTCACAGCTTGAAGGTACCGAGCGAGAGTTGGAGAACGCCAAGACGCAGACGTACGAGCTGAACAAACAGCTGATGCAGCATGCGACCCTGGCTGATAGAGCTCAACACTTTGAAGCTCAAGGAGGAGTCAACGAATCCCTCAGGACAGATCTCCAACAAGCTCAGGTAGGTCGGACCACGATGGTTTTGAACCCTTATGGTGCCTCTTAAGTTTCCAAACGTGTTGGTTATTTGTTTGTTTTAATACCAGACTGCTAAGAAAACACTTTTATGCTTGTAAGTAAGCAACCAGGGGACCTACAGCTTTAGGACCATGATGGTTTTGAACCCTTTTGGTGCCTCTAAGTTTCCAATAATGTTGGTCGGTTTGTTTGTTTTACCAGACTGCTATTTAGAAAGCATGTATATGCTTGTAATGTAAGCAACCAGGGGACCTACAGCTTTAAATCTTTTGTACCTGAATTGTCTGTCTTGTTTCATTTTCTTATCTTGACCATTTTGTGCCTTGACAGATGAACCTAAATACTTTTTTATTTTTATATATTTTTTAGGAGCATCTTCAGTCTCTGAGCAGTGAAAACAGTCAGCTAAGAGTAAGGATTGCCAATTTAGAGAGCTACCAACCAACATCCTCGGATGAAGCAGATGGAGAAGGTCAAATGACGAGAAAAGATGATATGGTAGGCACTCGTAATAATATATTCAATTCAATTCAATTCAAATTTTATTGTCCGATTATTAGAAATTTGTTTCGTTTGCATGTCAAAGAAATATTAAGAAGTCCCAAAGTAGTGAGAATTTCAAGTCTCAATTCTCTATTTCATTTTGTTTTAAATGTAGGAATTAGATATCTGCTATGGAAATAACTTGAAACTTCATGAACCTATTTCTTTATCAGGAGAAAAAAAGCTTCTAGTTGACCAAATGATTTTATGACAGGTGCTCTTGCGACAATGCTGCTGTGCTTTGCTTTCCTACACTAGCCGAATTCTTTACTGTTGCCCTTGACCAAACACTATACCTAACCCTAACCCTAAATCTAACAGAAAATCTAATAGCAACCCTTATCCTGACCATAAATTTTTGACTTAATGAAGCCCAGAGCAACCGCCGTTCTAACAAATATTGGATCACCTATCCACATAGAGTGTGCATTTGAGCAAGATTGATAAGCATGTGACGTGGAAAGGTTTAAAGATGGTTTGTCCTTTTTGCAGACTTACAAACCTGAGGTTCCATGAATCCAGTAGTATACTGAAGAGGTCCATTATTAGGAACCTCCCAACAATTGAAAAAAATGGAAACTGACTTTTAAGGAATAAATGTTGAATGTTTAATTCCAGATATTTATATTCTAGACTCTAAAAATATTTGTACGATATTCATAATTGATTCGACCGTTAAGTCTGTTGATCTGAGAACAGCTCCCTATGCGGCAATATAAAAATGGCGCTAGATTTTCATTTTTTACAAAGAATTCTAAGAACCTATGACTGTAAAATTTCACATACGATATCTGAAGGATATATTGTAAACACTTGCCAATTTTCATAGAGTTTGCACAAGTCTGCAAAAGGGACTTATTGCCTTTTGAGATTGACATGGTTGTATCACAATATTATTTGTTGCAGGTTGACTCCCTGTCGGCTGCTATTAGACAACTTGAAATGGAGAGAGACCATCTCAGACAAGCTTTGGATGACCAGCAGGAAGAATACAAACATCTACTTAAAGAAACAGATCAACTCAGATATAACTCAGGTAAGCCATAAAGGGACAATGATATCAAGAAATTTTTGATTACAGATCAGTTGAAGTGTTTAAATAAATTCTTAAAAAGTACATGTATCTGTTTAATTCAGCATATAATTATTGTTCTATCATTTTTTAAATGTTCTATCTTACTTCTGCACCTTTGTTTCTAAATAACATTTGTTTGTGAAATAAAAGTAGTAGTAGAATAGTGGCCAAACTAAAGGAGAACTAGTGGTAGACCGGTGCATCCATACCCATGTGCAGTCCTATCATAATAACAATAAAAATGGGGAAAACTATAGAACTTAAATGCCTCTAGCAAGTGCATTTGCAGCTGTGAGTAAAGCCAAATTGGGTTATTTTATGTTGCTTTTTGCTATGGCAATTCAGAATTTAAACATGAAGAGTTTATATTTTTGAAACTCTGTATCCAATCCTATTTCAATTTCTTGAAATTGTAGTCATACTCAGATCATTAGGTGTGCATTGGCATAAAGATTGTAGAGTAACCTATTATGATACTGATGTATTATAAAGCTGATATGCATTCATATGACATGGCACTAATATCCTTTGGCAAGGTATTAACCTACATTTGCCACTCCATACCCAGGAGAGAAATGGGGTCCTGATAGGATGACGAAAGCCTTTGTGTTAGTGATTGCTATAGGCCCTCATGGTGACAATAAGGTAGGAATACTCCCAGGGACCGGAGATGGTTCACATTGTGCGTGAATGAATCCTATCCGGGGGCCCCGTCTCACAAGGAGTTGCGAAACATCCTAATCAATCGCAAGTTAGCATTGCTATCAATCGCAAATAAGTTGTGATTGATATCAACTCTTTGTAAGACGGGGCCCAGGATAATAACATCTGTAGAGCACTTTTCGTTAGACGTTATCTTGTATTAAGCGGTATGTAAGTCAAGATTATTGTTATTATGACCTTTGACCTCATCAAATCGTTCAGGTGGATCCATGAGATGAGAGTAAGGGCTATATAAAGCGAAATAATAATATCTGTAGAGCGCTTAGAGACGTTATTTCGTATTAAGCGCTGCATAAATCCAGATTATAATTCATATGACCTTTGACCCTCATTGAATCGTTCAGGTGGACCCAGCAGAGTGCAGATTCCCGTCACGCAGGAAGCCTACGAGACCCTGGAGCTGGCCATGGAGAAGCTGCAGGAGAAGTTCGTCTATGAGATGAGAGTGAGGGCGGACCTCGACGATAGGATCCAGGAGCTGGAGCACGTCAATCTCCAGCTGGCCGGAGAAACAGAGACGATAGGTTCGTTCGTTTCTCTTCTCTTGATGAGTGCACGACACTCTGCTTAAAAGGCATCGTTTAAAAATGTTAAATCTGAGATGCATTGCCCCACGTGTTATCAGTGTCTATGATATTGTGTAATATTGAAGTCCTAAACAAAATTGCTCTTCAAAAATGACCATGAAGTGCCTCAAAAAGTAAAAATTCTCATTTTCCCCAATAGACTGTAGTGTTATAAAAACCGTTAGGAAAACGCAAAATTTGATTTTGATTTCCAATCATAAATATCTTGATAATCAGACAGGTGATTGGCTTGTAAAAGTCATGGGGTTCCTGACTATAAACCTAAAGGTTTATAATTATCATTGCAGCATGAGCTCCCGACACCCCCACTCCGTGAACGGAGGGATACCATGCATGTTTTACCAAAATGTCCGGTAAAGGGGTACTTTTCACGCACCAAAGTCCAGCTCGTAGTACACAACAATCCGGCCCGTATTGACTTTACACACCGGACTTAGGGGGGTGTTTTCAAAAGGAGGGAACGTGCATATGCATACCCTAAATGACACCGAGTGGGGGGCCGCGCATGAGCTCAATCTAGGATTTTGTTTCAGAATCTCAGACAAAGTTACTGGATCCCTTTAAGCGCACCAGGATGATCCAAGGTATCTCCTCCTTAGCTGTCAATCATTCAAACTTACTCAAATATAGCGAAATATATGAATGTATGTCAGGGACCCCTCTGGAAATAAGCTCTTGAGCTTTCGTGGGTTCTTGTTCAAGCTGTCTTAATTTTGATCTGCTATTCTTGTATATTGTTGTATGTTGAGGCTTAATGAATAAAATCAATCAATCAATCAATTTAAAGCTAAGACTTTAGATTTTGTGATCCTTTATATTTGTTTGTGAAAAATGTGTAATTGTAGAATGTGTTTGGTTGTAAAAATTGTTCTTTGAAAACCAAGGGGAAATCATTTCATAGGTTTCCAGACCAATACAATCGCAATGAAATATTTAAGCTACAGTATAATGCATAAACTTGAGGTCATGGATAAACTTTTCGTGAAAACCATGTCCGTGCACCCGTCACGGCGGACGCGTACATGTGCATCAAAATTTAAAATTTGTCACAATGCTTATTGGACCAATTGACTACAAATTTCAGACCTTTTTGAATATTTCAAAATTTCCCGCTCGCAGGTACATGCGTGCCGTCCGTACTTAATGTATCAATTCAATTTTTTTCACTTGTATTGTATTGCTGATACTATTCTTAGTAATTTGAAATCACTTTAAGCCTTTATTGACTTGAATTTCGCTCATAGAGGTTAATTTAACCCCAAAATTGATGCACAAGCGCTTATGCGAAAATTGCCCAAAGTGGTTAAAAAACTACCTATTTTGAATCCGCTATAACTCTTCAGAATGGCTGGTTAGTGGTTACCCCCAATTTGTTTTAATGTTCTGATAGGCTGTGTATCAAGTTTGCCGTTATAATGCTCTATGTTATTTAGTGCCACTTTAAGGAAAACAAGTTGAATTTGATTTGATCAGGTAATATTTTCCATTGTTTTGAATATATCTCAACTTTCCCTACTCTGATGTCTCCAATACTTTAGTATGTAGTAGCTGAGACCTAATTCTACAAATGTACAATTAATCACATTTTGATCAGAAGACTGCATCGTGGTCAAAACTCTGATTTAAGATGAAGACTGCAAAATCTGCCATTGTGGTACATGCTTTCTACCATTGAGTTTGTGTAAATTCCGTCATGGATAGTCTACATGTTTCAGACCTTTTATTGTACATGTTAAATACGAATGGAGGATGGGAGCTTTGTCTAAAGTCTGAATTTCTCATTGACTCTGTGTTGATTGGCCATGTAGTGTAGCAAATCTACCAATGAGTGTAGTCTTTCTACATTCTCTCTCTCTCTCTCTCTCTATCTATTTATCTCTCGATCTGTTGATCCCTTTCCCTGTTTTAGCGTGTAGGCTATTTGTATTTTATAAACTTTACTTTAGTTAATTATGTTATTTGTAGTTTAAGGAGCCTATCCACAACAAGCTCTGCTTTTCAATAGGCTCCGCCACTTTATCTCTTACGTTCAACTTAATGGACAATATTCTGTGTACCGGTATTGTATGTACATGTATATTATAATCATTTTCAATATGTTGTTACACTCTTTGTAAAATGAGATATTGTGGAAACCAATAAACTATCTATCTATCTATCCAACTATCTATAAATCTATCTATCTCACGACCACATAACTCTTTCCCTCTTCTCTTTTTGCTTTCGCCAACATACATATCTGACCACAAGTTCTCTGGTTAGGATTTACGCTCCTTCTACTTCTATTTCATCAACCAACCCAAGCCAACGTCAAAACATGATACTTGGCTGGGTTGTAAATCTAAACATCCAGTCCAGCCTTTCTTGTTAATATTACTCTGTTCCATCTGGGAACATAACATTCCACTTGTTATTATCAGTGAAAAAAATACACGGGGGCTCAGGGCGAATTTGCCCCCGAAAATGCCCCAAAGAGCCCCCGAAAATCAGAAAAGAGCCCCCATAAATTTGCTTAGAGTTCAATGCAAAACAAATTTTAGAGTGTAAATTTTATGCAGGCAAGCTTGAAAAGTAGCCACCGAAAAATAAATATTAATTTTTTCCCTGGTTATTATAATACTATATAAAGACAATGGATTTAAGAAATTCAACATGACAGTCGCTCTGCTACATGTATAAAGAGCACTTTATGTCATTTACAGTCTTGAAGATTATACACACTAACCACTGGACTTGAGACTACTGAAACACAAGGCAATGAACTTTGAACTATGTCTCCTACATGTATGAGGAGATCATGAGCACTCCACTTTCCATTCGTGCGAATGCATTCAAACTGTACACTGTAATACTACTTCATTGTTTAATGGAGGAGAAGTCCTCGTTGCTACAGCAGGAACAAACAACAGGCTGTAAGTAATATCTTCCATCTATAATAATTAATGCTTTTACCGGTAATCATTTTAACAAACCCCATCTCCTTCTGGTAACATTGTAGCTTGTAA
>JARBES010000125.1:2865927-2879847 GCA_030265145.1 Strongylocentrotus pallidus
CATCCCAACCCCCCCCCCCCCCCTCCCAACACAAGATAGGTCTACAACACCTTTCAATTTTATTCATTTGCAAGGCACACTTGTTAACCAGCTTTCCGAGATGAGTGAATCTAATTGCGATTAAGCAAACATGACTAATTTGATTTAAATAGATGATCTATATGGAGTAATTGCTAAAAGATGAATTACCATGAGAACTCCTTTGTAGATGTAGATAATGGAAAGCCATATCATCGTCCTCTGACTCTTACAGTTCAACATCACGGGTATCAAGATGACGTCACGACCGTTAGGGTCTTGCTGTAATGATACGGTGGAAGGAAACAAGTAGTCTAGATATTATTTAAGTATGTCTAAGATAAAGACGATTGAACATAATTTCATCGCACTCATGCAGGCATGCCTGATGACATCACCAAGCTGATAAAGCAGTGACAATGCGATAAACTGGTCGCAATTTTTCTTTTCTCCCTTCGAGGGAAAATTATTAAGTTTTAAATGACTTTTCAATTCAGTCTTTGAGGAGACATACTCACAACATGGTATTTCATTCACTTCAGGTTTGGATTTACCTTGATAGATACCGAAGCAAGTCAAATGGGGTGGTCACCCATACGTTAATTAACCTAGTTAAGCGTAGTGAAAGCTTTTTATTTAACTGCTATTACGTAACAGTAAAATTATAGCTGTAACTTCCATGCATACATTGATTACTACGTAATTTATGTATTTTAACGTACTTCAACGTAGATTAGGCTACGATGTGGCCACCCCTTTACTCACACTTTCGTCTAGTCTGTCTACGTACTTCTTCGTAGTCTGAGCTATGTTCTTATACGTAGTCTGAGCTACGATGTGGCCACACATTTACTCACCCTTTCATCGAGTCTTACTTCCCGTGGTTCTACGGGGTCAACGACCTGCCATGTAATGAGAATGATGAGATCCACCACGAGCATCACACCTACGATAGCATAGAGCTGGTTGTCTCTGATCACCTGGGCAGGTCAATAGCAAACAGAACATTAATGTTGAATAAATTTGTTTTACAAATAAAGTTATTTCCAACAGGCATTATAGACATCATGTAGGTAGGCAGATATAAATTTACAACATGTAATGGGTATTCTTGGATTACATCGTGGAGTTACCTTGTATATTTCAAAGTAATTATAAGTTATAAATGTGATGTGTAGAATGAGATCTATCACTAGCATCACACCTACGGTAGAGCTGAACGAGCAATCCCCCTACAATTGTTTATAGCTGATTATCTCGAACCCCCTGATGAAATCAACAACAAAAAATGTGATGACCCTCGTAAAATGGAGAACAATGGGAAAGCAAGAGGTAAATGGGGGAGGGTTCTCCCCTGTATCATTAAGTTACATTTAATATACTGAGCAACACAACTGCTACCCCTCCCCTCCCCCTCTTGTCTTACCTAAATAAACACCACTGTGAAAACAAGATGTCTTTCGTCTTAAAATGTAAATACTCTAATAAACTTTGTAATGATTCCTAGTCGTTTTGAGACCATGAAGCAGATAAAAGTCATGACCTACTTTGAGAAGAATAATAAAAAAATTAAAAAAAAGGAAAACAAACCATATATTATTCATTGGACAACATAAGTGGGGTTGACACGTGATACATTTGCAAAGTCAGAATAGAGCACTTTAGATAGGACAACTACACTCATTATGGTCTTTATCAACGCCCTTCTTGTTCTTTATTAATTGAATATAAATCAAAAGATGATTAAAGGAATCGTTTAACAACAATGTTACATCTGAGATGCACGGCCCTACGTGTTATAAGTGCCTTTGATATGGTGTTAATATATTGAAGCCCTAAATCAGTTGCGCTTCAAAATGATCAAGAAGTGCCTCAAAAAAGTAAAAACCTATGAATGACCGGTTTTACCTTACTCGTTTCCCTGAATAGACTGTAGTGTTATGAAAGCCGTTTGGCACACGTAAAATTTGATTTCGATTTTCAATCATAAATGTCTTGATAATCAGGCAAGCGATCGGCTTGTAAAACTCATGTGGTTCCTGACTTACCTAAAGGTTTATAATTATCATTGCAGCATGAGCTAAAGCAAGGATTAAACAAAAAGGATCTAAGACAAATTAAGTTACCGAATCCCTTTAGGAGTAAAAAGATAGAAAAAAAAAACCATAACACCTGCCTTTTTCTTCATCTTGATATTGGTGAAAATGCGATGTACCCTCCATGTCTTACTGAACATAGCTCCGAACGCTAGGGTGAACCCGATACAAAGAAACCAACCACGGGCCTGCAAACAAACAAAGAAAGAAAACTCAACAAACCAGTAATATCAAAAGGTTTCAGTCATTATATGAAGAGCTTAATTCCAAAAGGCGCTAAATCCATTTTTTACCAAAATGGAGTTATTATTATGAGTACATAAGATTCATTTATAAGACGTGTCATTCCTTCACTCTTTAAGGGGATGTAGCATGGCAAATATTGGTTAACGTCATCTACGACTTCTTTTGGACGATTGCACTTAAACGAATGAACTTGATTATTGGTCAGCGTGCACTAGTGCTCGCGAAACAGACCGAAGTTCTCCTCACGCTACGGTTTTTGCGTATGTTGCACGCAAGTAAATACTGCGGTCACGTCGTCCGTAGTCGTTGTTTTATACCCAATTTGCCCCGAGACAGGCCACGGGAAAGACATGTAGTCTCGTCATGCTACACCCCCTTTAAAATGGATTTGTAAATGGTTTTTTTCATTCACCTGTGTTATAATACACATTCAAGATTCAAGATTCAAGATTATTTTTTCACGATGATGAAATAAAAAACGAGCAGAGGTAATTTACTTTGAGGACTCGCTGAACAATAATATGTTTTGCAAGTAACATTTCAATATACTTTTCCTAAGGAGTTTTCAAATTTATTGGCACATTTTTTCCCCTCCAATATCCTTCAGTGTGTTGTTAAGCGTTTCTTTACATCAAGGAAAAAATCAAATCACTGTTGAGTGAAGAAAGCAAGAGGGTTTGTTTACCGTGCAGACTGCTTTGAATGCGTTATCTCCTACCATCCCGTGGTCGAGACCGAGAAGGAAGATGCTCCCATAGGTCAGTATGCCACCCATGATGATCAGGTTATTCAGAAAGGGACTGGACATCTTGATAAATCTGAAGAGGTCAACGGTTACCAGAAGATAGAGGTCAAAGGTTATCATAAGATAGAGGTCAAAGGTTCTCAGATGATAGAGGTTATTATTGTTATTATCTCTTTAATCATAAATAAAACATTATATTACAGAGGTCAGTATGCCACCCGTGATGATCAGGTTATTCAGAAAGAGACTAGACATCTTGATGAATATGCAGAGGTCAAAGGTTATCAGAAGATAGAGTGCATAATTGTTATAACATGATGACGTGGATCCTAATCAAATGATTGGTTGAGAGCGTACACGTGACCATGTATTTATTTTGCATAACACGTAATAACAATAATGACCTCTATCTTCTTAAAACCGTTGACCTCTGCAGATTTATCAAGATGTCTAAATATGCAGAGGTCAATGTTATCAGAAGATAGAGGTCATTATTGTTATCATCTCTTTAATGATAAATAGAACATTATATAACAATATACGAATTAAATAAAGAGGTTGATATGCCATTTATAACGATAACATCATTCAGAAATGGACGAGACATATTGATATTAAGGTCAACAATTACTAAAACTATTTTCTTACCATTTGTACTCGTTTTAAGTATTTAAATCTTTTTTTTATAATTATCTCTTTAGTCATCAACGGAACACGTCAAATATTCATATACATTTATACAAAAGTCGCTACCTTTTAAAAACATTATTCCATGGCCTGTATTCTGAAGTCGTGTCCAACTTAGTGATGACAAAATTTAAACAACTGTTGAATTAAACGGGAGTTAGACACGACTTCAGAATACGGGCCTATGTATTTAACTACTTTTTATAGTGGAAAATACATTTTAATGTAACTATAAGGGACAAACAAACAAACAAATTCAATTCAACTCTAACAATCATAATAAAATAAAACTTTACCTCTGATTTCTGCTTTTCATGTTGAAGATGAGGAAATAGACAGCCATGATGATCCCTGCCGTTGCTATGGTAGTGAGCACTGCGAAGACTATCTTAGAAACACGAAGATTGAGAATCTCAAGCATTTGAACGTCAGCAGGCGGGCCATGACCTTTTTTAATATGTCATAATCATATCGGAAAGGAAACATGTAGAAATATTAGAATACATTCTAGCAATCTGTACGGTTAGTATTTGTGTCTTTAAAAAAAAAAAAAAAAATTGTCTCCTTTAACAAAGAACTCCGTAGCCTGCCGTCATACTTCTCTTCTCGAGGACTCTGCAAGAATCCTTGCCCCAGCGAGCAATGATCAAACCAAGAGCCTATAGTAATCTGTTAATGTGCTTCCACTCGTTTCGTTTGTTTATCAACGCTAAACACATAAAAATACTATTCTGTGTCATTAAAAATCATAGAACTCATTATGAAACGATGACTTAAATTACCCTCCCACCCCCCTCCCTCAAAAAAAAAAAAAATAATAATAATAGTAATAATAATTATTATGTTTTTTTCTTAATGGATTGGACTGCACAAACGAAAAGGGTAGTTTAGCAGACTTCCATCATCTTTATTATTCAAACTTTCATTAGTCATAACAAATAAAACACAATCACTTATTTGTTTTCATTTTTCTGACATAAAATTTGTTATATACGTTACCTTCCCATTTGAATTTATTTTCTGATCCAGAAGAGAGATTCAGTGAGTCGGTGATTGCGTAATACTCGGCTACTTTCACCATTTCTCCGTCTGTTCGAAAGTCAAGAAAATACGAATTTGCGAAATAATCAATAAAACAAATAAGCGAGAATAAAGGAAGTCAATATCCCGGGTCTTGGTTTGACAACACTTTTCCCTACCTGTCAACACAATAAGAGATAGCTTAAAGGTAATACAAAGTTTTGGTATGGGGTCATGAATTTGGTTCAAATGAACATATTGGAAGCATATGCGATCCTACAATATTCAGTGATCGTTGTCGCAGTTGAAATCGAGTCAAAAGTTGTGAAATTTTAGATAATAAACCCTTTATATTGTAAAGCTCCCTCTCAAGGTCAAGATATTATTTAAGCTATAAAATAATATTTCTTGACTAAAATCGACCAATTAGCTATTCCCGTTTGGAAATTATCTATCACAACTAAATATTATGAGATTTTCATGGTCGCAGCTACCATTGTACGGCCGTAGTCGCTATTCGAAATTTTATCAAAATTTACCGGGAGCACCGTTTGGAAATTATCTATCACAACTACTTAATATGAGATTTTCATGGTCGCAGCTACCATTGTACGGCCATAGTCGCTATTCGAAATGTTATCAAAATTTACCGGGAGCACCGGTAAATTTTTATATTCAAAATGTTCTCGAAAGCGTAAGTGTTTTAGGGGCTAAATTTTCTAGTTCTTCTAATACATTCACAGGGGCATCCAAATATATAACAATTGTAAAGAATCACTATCCAACCAATTTTCAAAATTCCCAAAACTTTGTATTACCTTTAAAGGCATCGTTTAACAACGTTAAATTTGAGATGCACGGCCCTACGTGTTATCAGCGTATGTGATATGGTGTAATATTTGCGCTTCAAAATGATCAAGAAGTGCCTCAAAAAATCTTTGGGTGACTGGTTTTGCCATACTCGTTTTCGCCAATAGACTGCAGTGTTATGAAAACCATTAGGAAAACGCAAAATTTGCTTTCGATGTCGAATCATAAATATCTTGATAATCAGACAGGCGATCGGCTTGAAAAGGTCATGGGGTTGCTGACTGACCTAAAGGTTTATATTTATCATTGCAGCATGAGCTAAATCCAGGATTTTGTTTCAGAATCTGAAACAAAGTTACCCAATCCCTTTAGGACTGTTCAAGATTTTAACGGCTTCATCAGGTAAATTAAACCTTATGAAGTTTTAAAAATCAGGATCAACTACCTCAGATACACAACCCTGTTTAGACTCTGTCGAGTTTATTCTGAAATTAAAAACAACGCATCCAAAATAATAAAAAGCTGTTCATATAGTGGTCCAGATAATTCTTCTATCGTACAATGAGTAGAATATCGATTTTAATTATTCATTGGCTTCGCATATTTAGTCCATTCGTCAGGGCATTGATAGGGCATTGGCATCATGAGGGACAAGGGGTGAGGGGGGAGTCTCTCGGTCTCAGAACGTTCACAAACCTTGAAGTTGTTTATGCATTGTGCATCCAAGACGCTCGCCTTCCCGGAATTGAACCACACCCTGCAAGCAAAGGAATAAACAGAATACTGAGTGTTCGTGTGTTATTCTGTAGAGCAATCGTCATGGAAATATACACATTTATACGATTATCTCAGTATTTTCCTCCATTTATGTTTCCTTTTCTTCGCACAGGGCCCTGAGGCATAAAACTTTTCGTTAAAACGCTTCTCCGTAAGTAAAATGCAAGTCCCAAAATACGCTAACTTGATTGGACGAATATCATGATTGATTTGTTAGGGCGTTTTAATACAATATTGACAAAAATACATACACATTTAGTGTATGCTTTTTTTTTGGTGAGATATCACTGGTGATGAATATTTTTAAGTTTCTCCTATTACCTCTATAAACCACAACATAATGTATTATGTGCATAGTACTGATCATTATTTGAATAATTACTTTATGTCCCTTTTCTTGATCTTGTTATGGTCCTGATGAAGAAAAACAAGAACAACAAGTAGTATTATAAGAAGAAGAAGAAGACGAAGGAGAGGAAGAAGAAGATGATGAACAGGTAGAAAGGGAAAATAAGAAAAAGAAAAAGAAGAAGAAGAAGAAGAAGAAGAAGAAGAAGAAGAAGAAGAAGAAGAAGAAGAAGAGAAAGAAGAGAAAGGAGGGGGAGATGAAAGAAAAAGAGAAGAAGAGGAGGACGAAGAAGTAGACAAGATGTGGGAGGGGGAGGTGGATCTTTCGGCAGATAAGAGTAAAAATAAATGAACCTTGACATTTGAACCGTAACATCTCAACACCAAACAAAAAGAAAAGAAAAGATAGAAGAAAGAAAGAATGAAAACAAAAGAAGAAACTTACTGTCACTCCGGGGAAGTTGGTCTCGTTCATAGCTTTACTGAAATGATCCAACATCTTCTGATCGTCATACTTGAAATCAAAGAATGCATCGAGGTTATTCTCCTTCTCAAACATCTTGATCACGTGATTGATTGCTAGAGCCATCACCCAGATACCATCATACGCATAACCATGATAATCCGAGTAGTCACCGTTCCGTGTCGCGTCGTAGAGGGCTTTATACTCCAATGGCGTCTGAACGAAAATTAAGAAAAGAAAAGGAATATTACTAGCAATTATCTGTTAAAACAATTTTGCTAGACAAATACGATAAATACAATAAATAATTGTTTGGTGCAAAATTACGTGAGGCAAACAAGCGACTGAGCCTAGAGATGAAACAAACAACCGAACTGTCAACCACTGTTTTACTCATACCTATACATTTTGTTGTTACATAGGGTGCATAGTTCAATATTTATTATTTTCGATAAATATTCAAAAGTTAATAACGGTACAGACAGCCAGTGGTCGGGTTGTTGTAATTAAGGTATAACAACAACAAAGTTTGTCTTAAGAATCTTTTCTAGTATGGAAATAGAAAATTGCAGGCTTATTAGCAAAGAAATTTAGGTTATCCTTTGTTTCTCTCTCTTTTGAGCCTTGAAGGTTCTGGTCCATAGTGTCCATAATTATTTATGGAGCTTTGCCATGTTTCTCATACCACTGTTTTAAACCTTCACAAATTTAGTATTGACTGTAACATTTGATATCCAGATTTCTGGTAGACATGTTTTACTTTGGAATACACTTTTACATAATTATGAACCTTGGTTATACATATGGTTATTTGTATATTGATCATTATCCAAAACAGCGGATATTATTTAATTTAATTTGAATTTGGATAACACGAACTACTGTCGAGAAACCCTATACTATAGCCTTGTGCGTCACTAAATGAAATGTGTGAACATGATAATGACGTAATCTGAACTTGACTTCTATGGGATATACGATGGGGGTATTGAAATTGGCCTTGAATATATATTTTTAAAACTAGTTGTGACAGTGTTGAATTTGAATTTTTCAATTTGTCTCTTAAGTTTGCATGCATATCATTTTCACTCCAACTAAAACAATCGAAATAGTAATAAAAATGCTCGACACCTACCCTTCCAGATATAGTCTGTTCCTCATTTGCACTGAGTGTGAGAATGTCTGTGGCGATGTATCCCTTGAGAGCCTGGCCTATCTGATCTCCTGTACACGCTGTATCATTAACATGCTTCTTCCACCATTCAGTCTGATACTCAGGCAGGATCCAAACATGACGGGCTCCGTACATCTTAGCACGGTAAACCTGGGGGGTGTTTAACAAAACGTGTCATCAGTGGCACATGACAGTTGTTGTTATAAGCTACTAAAAACCTTGCTTCTGATTGGTTATCAGCAGATTTTTCACTGATTTGTGTAATTTGTCATTGAAAAAAGGCTTTGTGAAACAGGTCCCAGAACATTCAAAACAAGGTATTTACGAAGCGTTATCATCAAATAAAGAGAGATACACACAAAATAAAGGATAGATAAATATAATAAACTCCGTCTCTTTTTTCTTCCACCGATCAGCCTGGTACTTAGAAAGGATCTTAACATGACGGGCTCCGTACAGCTAAACGCGGTAAACCTGGGGGTGATTCACAAAGATCCTAAGGTGAACTTATCTAGTTGGTATTAAGTTGGAATAAACAATTATAGAGAGCCATGTATATCCTTAAAATAAAATATTCAAATGCCAAACTTCAAGTATTTTAGACATTTCATAAATTCCACATCAAGAACACTACATCGCCTTGATAATAGAAAATATGAAAGATTTTTAATCAACATTTTATGCCTTTTAAAATAACTTTTACCAAAAATTTACAACGATGCTAACGGCTTACCATAATTGTTAAGTCCAACTTAGAGATAAGTTAAATCTAGGATCTTTGTTAAACCACCCATGAACATTCAAAACAATGAGTTTACGGAGCGTTAGCATAAAATAAAGAGAGATACACACAAAATAATGGATAGATAAAGACCAAGCAGTTCCCTAGTAAACTCCGTAGCATTCTAGAACAGGGCCCCATTTCATCAGTGACAAATGACAGTTTTTGTTATTAGCTAGTGAAATCTTTGCTTCTGATTCGTTATCGGCAGATTTGTCACTGATTTTTGTCATTTGTGAAACGGGTCCATGGATAATCTGTATAGAGCAATATTACATTACATATTATAGGCGATGATGAACATCATCTACAGACTTCAGAGAATGATGTAGAATTCCAACCAGTGAATTGCCGTTTGGTCTACAAATATTGTCTACACCCAGTCCGTCTGCTGTCCACATGGTCTAAAAATCATTTCGTCTTCTAAGCATTTGGTCTAATGATCATTTAATGATGATTTGTATTCAATGATGAATAGACCATAATATGGATAGTAGACTAAATGGGCATTAGACCAAATGAATGTCACATCGTAATTAGACCTAATAATAAGTAGACGACATGGTGATTAGACCATGTGGATAGTAAAAGGGCTGGGTTTAGACCAAACGGCAATAAACGGTCCAACTTACCTCACAGAAGACTCTCCTCGCCATGTGCTCATCAAAGAAACCCATCACGATACGAGCTCCCTTCTCCTGCATGGAGAAGAACAAACAAAGTAAATACAGAATTACTAGAACTCTAAACCAATTATTGATATTGCAGGGCTTTAAAGGTACTAGGCCTATGTCCCATTTGCTTGCCCCAAGAATGAAAAGGTTAAATTCCAACGGCATTTGGAGACAATAGTCATTTAGAACTTCCTTCAAAACGAAAATGCTTGAAAGTGGCTTTTAGTGGGAAAATGCTTGAAAATGGCTTTAGTGGGAAAATAACGACCATTGGTTGTCGAATCGACTTAAGTTATTGTAATAACCTAAGTAATATTCTGATTTTCAGACCTTGGGGATTTGTAAATTCTATTTCCTGTTGTTGTGAAATGAAATCATAAGATTCGAAATATGTATACCTTGAGTTGATCGAGGGCTGGCCGGGGGTTATCAGCGAAGGTAGCTTCGACGATGGTTGTAATACCGTTCTCCTCAGCCATCTTGACTTGTTTACTCTGAGCCTGTACGATGTCCAGTATGAAACGGAGGTTGATGTCGAGAATGATAGCGTGTCATTCATGC
The DNA here is from genome assembly GCA_030265145.1 of Strongylocentrotus pallidus. Taxonomy (NCBI): domain Eukaryota; kingdom Metazoa; phylum Echinodermata; class Echinoidea; order Camarodonta; family Strongylocentrotidae; genus Strongylocentrotus; species Strongylocentrotus pallidus. The sequence continues at coordinate 2,876,328 of JARBES010000125.1, forward strand.
GAGGAAGGAAATACATTGAGAACAATTAAAATAAAGCCTTGTTCATCAGTTAATCCGCATTAAATCGTGGCTTACCCCCCAAAACAAACATTTATTTACTTATCTATTTATTCATTTATCATTAATGACGTCAGTTTAAAAACAGAACTAAGTTGTGCGCAGTTGACATTGTTTGTTTTACCTTACTGCTAAGAAAGCATGTGTATGCAGTCAGGGGACCAACGACTTTAAGTCATCTCCGAGGGAATTTGTAATGAGGAGTAATGCCCTAACAAAGGGCAGCCAGCGCATCGACTTAGTTTTGTTTTATAAATCATGAATAAGCTGCCACGGTTTACCGTTTTATGTCTGAGCGAGCCTTTGTGGGTACACACAATCTTGTTATTCCTTGTGTGGATATGGTGAACGTGTTTTCTTCGTTAATGATTATTTAATCATTTCTTTCACAGATTAGCTTTGATTTGATTAGAAAACGTAACTTAAATCAGAAAATAACAACAAGGACGCTCCATAGGGGTATTTTGGGCAGGACAATCTATTGACTACATATTTCTCTCATTCTCATCGATGTTAATATAAGAGTCACCGGTTCCCGTAGGCAATGGGTTAAAACTACGTTGAAGATAGAAGGAGAAAAAAAAAATCTTTTCATAGGGGATGCAGAGACGGATCCAGGGTTCCCTTGGAGGAAAGAATGAAAAGTCTGTAAAACCTCTCATCTATGTCACCGGCGCCTTAATAAGACATCGATTAGATACATTGCCATGTAGCTTTTAAAGATAAAGTTGAGTTCTGGTCATGCAATTGCATTGTGGAAGAGACGTTGTGGAATCGATCAGAAAAGGTTGATCATCTAGCATAATTATGTGAAGTGCGGCAAAGTTCTGAAATCATCAAAATTATAAGAAATTTGGCCCAGTCTTGGTAAAATGACAAGCACTGTACACAGAAAGATGTATATGGGGCTACACGAACATGTGGCATAAAAATACGTCCCGATGTGTATGCTGTAACATGCCATTCGAAGAGCAATGCTTTTCAGGGAACATTTTTATCTGATGTTCTTCCCCACTTGCATAATAACAACGATACTGCTCACAAATTATTTGTTACCTCTACCCAGAACTCAATCTTCTCTTTAAGTATAAAATGTGAGGGGGAGGCGTGACCCCTGACCCCTGGTGATGCTTACGTAAGAGAATCTATTTGTTACCTTTACCCAGAACTCAACCTTCTCTTTAAGTATAAGATGTTAGGGAGAGGCGCGTGACCTTTGGCCCCTGGTGATACTTACGTAAGAGAATCGAGGATAGTCTTGGTGGAGGGTAGCGATCTTGGTCCAATTGAAGAGCTGGAAGAGTTTAACCCTTGCAGCACCGAGATCATTCTGAGACGGGACAGTCCTGAAGAAGTGCGGGTACTTATCCCTCTGAGAGAGTGACGGGGTGGTGTCCGCGTAGGAGAGCTGGATACAGAGAGAAGGGGTTCGGAGAAGAGATATGAAAGGATACTCTACTAATACTACTGTTCTGATATCAATAATGAAATGCTTTATACACATCCAATACTAAATAAAATCATCAATGAAATAACAAGGATAAAAACCTCATAGTCTGGTAGCAAACGGAGACGATGAATTATGTCTTGACTCTTAAATATGAGTCCAATAGCATGATTCATTAGATACTACATGGTTAAGAATGGTATTAAGACCAATCCTGTCTGTATAAGGTGTAAATGTTCATTTGGGAATTTCCGGACAGATGTTATTATAAAATTGTATTTTATAATGTCGTTAGCTACGTAATGTATCGTTATTGTACAACCCTGAAACTTCCATTGGCTGCATATATCCTAATGAGTGATACCTTTAATTACATCTATTTCAATGAAAAAAAAGTTACATATCATTCTTTGATTCGTAACGATGAAGCATAAGCGCTGTTATAAAACTTGAATCAATATTTCTTACGATAAAATAATGATATTATAATAATGATATTAATCATTAAACAAGAGAAAAACATACCTGTACAAGATTCCACCAATGAACGGACGTTGCTATGGGTGAGGTCACACTAGGACACGCCCCTCCGAACACCATGAACTTCCTGGGTGGTCTTGCTAGTGATTCGAAGAAAGCCTTCAGACCAGTAGCCATGTCACACTGCAAAGACAGCGAGAAAAAGGAGAAAGGAAAAAATTAAGTACACAGTTTCTTTACTTTAAAGGCCATCTGTACTAGTGTAAAGAAGGGATTAGACCACCCTGCACGATCACTGGACAGGTGGTTATCTCATCAACTCATTTCTCAAATAACATAAGAAAAAGATGATCATGTGGGACCAAATGGTCACCGATTAGGCATTGTTTGTTATTTAGAGGGCACAAGTAGCTACTGGTAGTGCAGTGGGGCTTTAACCCATAATGATAAAGATTCCTCTTTCCTATCCAAAGGCAAAAATAATTCTCTAAACATTTTGCTTATGTTCTATAAGCACAGATAAAATGCATATTTTGCTGCTATAACTATTGTATCGTCGCAATTCGATGTTTCTACATACCGCCATCTGTTGGTACATTTTAGGGAGTTCACGTTCTCAGTTGTAAAATTCTCACCTGTGAAGTAACGAATCCTTTAACATTCCTGGTCATTATTCAAAAAGAGAAAGCCTTATTCGAGCTGTAGGACTTAGATGGGTTGGGGGGGGGGGGGGAGGGGACTCCTGAACCAAAGTAGTGGAAGGGAATTTTCCTCAGGCTCATTATAGTACAAGAACTCTTCTGCTCAAAAATATTTAGAGCTGGCTATTTTTATTTCCTCTCTAAACTACTTGAAATACCGATGACAAGCAAACGGAATTGTGGGGATGATATTTGATTTGTAGACGATATAAATCAAGATTGGTTCTAAAGGAATGATTGGGGTGTGTATGTTAATATGTGTTTGGGGGGTCTTGCATTCGTTTTTGCTTACAGTACCTCAAAATTATTTTTGAGGAGAGGGGGAGGGGTGAAATCCTCCTCAAGCACCGCTCCAGACCCGCTACTTCAGTTACTAAAATCACTAGGGGAACATTATTACCACACGGTGACGTCACTGAAGATCGAAATCTGAGCTGACCGAAAAAAGGGGTGATTTTCACAACACCGTTCACATACACGTTTCTTTATCCACAGTGCTACGCATACCAAGAAACAAACATGTCGGAAGCATTGTACATTTTGTTTCAGCCTATATAAGTTTTAACGCATGGTTATTGTTTTGATATAGGCCTACTGTTGGGGACACTGTGACGATAAATAATCAAGCAGGACACAAAGTTCTAAACCCAGTATGAGACCACGCCGACAAGATACTTCAGCACGTATCAGCACGGTTCAATCTGTAATTGAACAAAACAAATAAAGGAAACATCCAATCAATACTGGAATACATGTACACATGCTTATCAATGACATTATTTGTTACAATAATTATCCATCTTGTCTGGTCTCAATCAATAAATGCATAACTGAA
>JARBES010000125.1:4747484-4757843 GCA_030265145.1 Strongylocentrotus pallidus
TTTCATCCGTGAACTCCGGGATGAAAAATTAAGCAAGCTTAATTTTTTCCCCGGATATGCCGGTACGCCAAGGATCACGCCGGATGCCTCCCCGGTGTATACACGGTAATGCCGGAGATAACACAGATGATCCCGGAGCGACGATCCGGGATGATCCTTGATGCGATCCGTGAAAGTGTAAAAGGGCCTATAGTATCAACTTGTACTGAGATTTTTACTTGCACTATTCATCTGGGCACTCGACACGCACAAGTACGATAATACGCCAACAGCGGTCTGTACTTAACCGGAAGAAGAAGAAGAATGAAACTTGGTAAGTCACTTGAAGTGGCAGACGTAGGATGATTGAAGCATATTAACTATATTTCGTGTCAAAATTTATATTCCCTAACCCTGATTTTTCACATATCATTAGCCCAATGCAGCCGTAAAGTTATACCGAACTCAGATTCGTCTTCGTCTTCTCCAATACATCACGGTGAAGTCCTGATTATAAATTGTGATGAGGGGTACTCAAGTGGGCAAGAGAATAGCACGAGTTCAGCTTGTAGTCATGGGATATTCAGCCCGCCATTACCCAGTTGTTACGGTAAGCAACAGACTACTCATCATCAATAACGTACAGCCATTATAAACTCATCACCAATAAAATAGAATAATTATAACAATCACAATGAAATAATGATTACAACAATAATAATAATGATATTGATGTTAATTACAACACCTACAACAGTATTATTAATAACAATAATGATCATGAGGATGATGATGATAATGTCACATCATTTTCATCATATGAAGAGCTCGGTTCCAAAAGATACTACATCCATAAATGCAAGTTCTGAGATAAATGCGATTTTGTTTTTTTATTATCATAGTTAGCAATGTCAGTTGGGAAGGATACTTTGGCTGATTATACCATTGTATGATACAAGCATAAAACCACTCTTTAAAACAATCTAAGTCTGCACAAATATTTTTAAAGAATTTATGTTGTTTTTCTTCATTTTTGTGGGTGTAATACCTTTTGGAACCGAAATTGGATACAGTACCTTTTGAAACCGATTTGATTTTTTTAAAGCAATTTTTTTAACTTTTTATTGGAAATTCAGCGTGTTGGAATTGTGTATGAGGCTACGGGAAATGTGTACATTAATGCCGCAAAATATCAATTTTGAAGAAGAAAAAATGGATGTAGTACCTTTTGGAACCGAGCTCTTCATATATTATGCTCGTTGAACCATTATCGTTAAAGACCTAGCATCCATATCTGTTTGAACCTTGGTTCCTTCATATCAACCCGTATTGTTATTGTATATACAAAACCAGCGCTCTTTTCCCTCCTCTTGTTCTCCTTTGCAACTCACTCTCTTCCATTCTTATTTATTTTCCTTGATTAAAAAAAGGGCTCCAAGAAAATCAAGTTTCACGATTGCGCCATAGCTCTTCTATTTTAGCATAATAGTTACATCAAGGAGTTTTAAGAGACGGGGTCGTATCTAGCTCATTCTCTTTGTACCATCTTCGATGCCTCCATAAGATAATGTGTCAGGCTTGTGCTCAACTGGATCTTTATGCAGATACGTAGACAAAAGATTCCTGTCAAGCTGCAAAACAACGGGCCACTTTCAAAGGGAAATGATAAACATTTTTCGCTACCACTCGTCTGATAATACGAGCAGTGCACAGTGCTTACCTTTACAGGAGGCAAGCAAAAGAAATGGAGCAAAATGTCCTGAAAGATTAATCACAATTCGTCGACTGGGCATTTATGGGCACTAATCTGACATATAACATCATAAAGAACTGTACTTGAACAAATTCTCCTTTTATTTTCGTGAGCCGGAAGTAATCAGAAAAGTGCCAAATTGCAAGTTTCAGGAGACACAATTATGCTTTTGTTTTCATTTTTGTCTTCATCTGTTCGATTTTTCTCTTGTTAGTTCGAGTAAAAAGTGAAATATTAACAATATTTCTTTGTGAGGAAAATCACTACTCAGGCTTTCCAATGATTCTATTGTGCGACCTTAGAAAACGGCAGCTGCTTGAAATAAATTGTTGCCAGTTGTGACTCCAGCTCTTAAAACTCCCTGATTACATTTCACAAGTTCAACTTTTGTATTTGATAATAAAGTTTGCTTCAATTTATAGTCATTTACATCGAAATGTATGCTTTAAAAATTATATGTAATTATAAAGTAAATAGCAATAATAACAAATTAAAACAAATCATAATAACTATAAGGATAGTGAAAATAACAATGCCTGTTTGTGTTATACAAAGCGCTTAATCGTTCACAACGGGACATAAAACAACGTTTATAGCATTTTCTTTTGGTTTTGATCAGCCGACTGCAAATCCTTGAAAAACCCCGATTTCGGTGAGGTAGTAATAGGCTCAGATCCCTATTCTCACAGAGAAGTGGCGGCCTTCGAATGCAACGGGAATTACAGCCTAGTCGGCAACCAGGAGATCTACTGCTATGGCGGATTATGGGACAGGGATCCACCAGTGTGCATGGGTAATTATCCCCCCCCCCACATCACAAACACACTTACATGTGCGCTCGCACACGCACATTTACATATACACATACATTTTTAAACAAAGTTATAAAGAATGGGCAAACTTCGAAATCTTTATTTAAATTTTACAATGTATTGTCTTAGTGTCATGAATATAACCATTACAGTATGTATACAACTGGAGGAAATCTTAATTCAGATGCTTAATATTCCAAGGTCATCTATTCTTCATCAAGAGGAACTTTTGATTGATATCTTACTTGCATCACCGATATGCCGCATGGGAGGCCTACAGTACATTGATTGAAGATGACAGGTACGAACAAATGAAATCTTACTGGCGTCGGGACTCAAACTCATAAAAAAGCATAATAATCCTTTGCAATACAGTGACAAAAATAGTTCTGATTCGATTTCATGATATTACAACAATTAGTTCCGATTTGTTGATATTATTGTATAAATAATTGTGATGATGAGGATTTCTTTAAATTGTTTTACCTAAAGCTCCCTGTTGTAGGCCTGTTATCTCTAATTCAGATGCGATTTCACCAAATCCTCACGTTCCCCATGGAATTGCCATTACCGTGACATGCAATGATGGATATACGAACGGTGATACAGGGAGGACTACATTAATCTGCGAGGATGGAACACTTTTCCCTGACGAACCAAAGTGTATGGGTGAGATATTTCTTGTGTACTTTTTTACCTTGTTTTGACGTTGTAACGGGACAAATACAGGTCGAAAGTTGTAGACACAGGAACAAGAGAAGGCTCATAATTTATTGCATATTAACGTTTAATGGTACTTCAGTAATGTTAACATCATTTGTGAAATCGTTTTTGTTGATTACCCATACGTTTGAACTAGCTTGGCATCTTGACACTAACATTTTTTTTAACGAGTTGAATGTATCAGAGGAATAAAATGTCATTGTAATATTATTACATTATATTAACAAAATCATGTCAACGCCTTCGATATGTGGATAAAAGAGGGAAGGGCAAATTTCATGACGCTATTTTTGGGATGCCACATTTGCTTCTTTAAATGATTTTACGATATGTTTTAATTGTAAAAGTGAAACCAATAAAGATGTTCCTTTGGTTGAACCCTCTCGCTCTGTAATGATTGATTGATTTTTGCAGAACAAACAATGGAAAGCCATGATGTAGCTGGGGTCGTTCTAGGAGTGCTTGGAACTGCAATTGCAATCGGTAGGTAAATACAACTCGTTTAGTCCGATAATGTTAGATTTTAACTAGCCAAAGCCTAAGCATATTTAATGAAATTATTTAATCAATTTTATCTAGTATCTCCTTAATGTACACATTGCTCATTTTAGTTTGATTTTGGTGGTATAACCTGATGGGACTGGACTGGATAAACGCACGGATGAAAGTTATTTATGTTATTTCAATTTTATCTATTTTGCCATTATAGCCGCATTAATTTTGGCAATATACGGGAAAGATGATGGTAAGTTTACACTTCTATTTTTCATATTTCACATATCATGAAGATTATAAACTAAAACTAAACTGCAGAAAACAGATATAGGCCTATCCATGTTATTTTTTTTTATAAAGAATAACCTTTTTTGGGGGGCGCGCTGTGGTCATATAAATAAAGCACCATTTTAGAAATAGGCTGTGTGAAATATTGTCAGGCGGCCTGATGGATGGTTACATTTCAAAAATTCTGTATTCTATGGAAATTACTAAAATTTAGAGGGTTTATTTCAATGTTTTACTGCAATAGCAGATAATTATATTCACATTTCGTTTAAGTGCAAAAGCAGAAACTTCTATGAAGCATATGAATCGCATCGTTTATGCACCGAAATGGACCCCGGAGAGGTGGTGAAAGTTCATTCTCATTCTGATATTCAAATGTTTTATCGAATAAAATCCAGTCAATCCGCAGCTCGTGATAATTCGCGTCCATTTGTTCATTTTTATTCATTAGAAAATTGCACGTGGATATGTAATGAGCGTTGCATAGGGTTATTTCGATCATTGATTGTGATTCTTAGAATAGATAATTTTGCCTGATTTGGGTTTCATTTTAAAGATAAAAGTTTGAATTTTCTATGCTAATGCATGAAAATCATGTCAACGAGGTGTTTGAAATTGATAATTAGGTTTGGATATTGGAAAAAAAAGATTCCCTGTTTTGCAATGTAGTGCTAATTTTAAACATTAGCTCTTAAGCTGCCACCCACACAATGCACACAGTGCCACAGTGCTAATCCCTATTGTGCCAGCCACAAATCTCCTGTGTGCCATGTTAATTTTAAGGTTGGTTCAAGTGCGTGTTATTTAAATCTTTACGAAAAACAAATCGCTGAATTACTCGAGAAAATCCAATCTTACTGTTGTATACAAAGACGCGTAATCCAAAGCCGATAATCTGATGCACGCGATGGTACTTTCAATGGCGCTGCAAAAGCACTCAACACAGTGCAATGGGCATCAACAATGACTGTTATTACATATGCTTGCTAGCGTGCACAAAGCAGAGTAGCGGTGGCTCGCTAGCATCAAACTGCAACTATTTGTGTAATTGTTAAGATCAGGTGAGGGTACAACAATAATACAGATACAATGCTTTTCAGAATACTACCCATAGCATATTAAGAGAGCCAGCCGAGCCCCGACATAAACCAAACTTTGTGCAATAGGCATAATTTAGCACCAGCTTTTAATTTTTCAAGTGTTTTCTTCATAATTATATTTTCTATTTTCAGGCTAATTTTGTTTTTAAACAAGTACCGATCATACGACTCTGCGTTAAATTAAATTTGACCTATTTTGTTCACAGTGTTGATTTATCTGGTGAATCATTACAATTATACGTTTTGCTTATTAAGCTGGGTCAGGAAACACAAACACAAATCACTCTGCAAGCTCGCTGATGAAAAAGTTCAAAACGGTCAATACATATCGTGGAGTTATACTTACAAAATATGGATAATGTTAAATTAGGTATATGGTTGTAGAGCAAACTCTGAAGAATCTGAAATGATTACATTCCACCATGACGACTAAAGATAACGCTCTCTATCAGTACGAATATATGACGCTGCCAAATCTTCACCAGGTCACTATCATGTATTTATTTTCGATGGATATAATTCTTCACCATCTCACGGCAACCTTTCACCACCACACCCAAAAGTACATTTTATATGCATACAATCGAATATTAATCATTCACGTAATTATCCTCCATCTCACGGCAACTCCTCACCACCTCAGTGCCATGAACGTTTTACATGGATAAACTGGAATATTAATTCTACACCAACTAACGCAGACTCTTGAAGACCTCAACGTCGTTTATATTTGCTATGAATAAACTTCAATATTTATTCTTCACCACCTCAGCGTCAGGTACCTTCTGCATGGATAAATTAAACACTAATTATTCACCATCTTACGGCAACTCTACACCACCTCAGAATCATGTGCAATTTTTGTATCGATACACTTAAGTATTTAGTCTTCACCATCTCAAGAAAACTCTTCACCAACTCAGTTTCACCAACCCCTTTTTCTATTGGTAACAACTATTCGCCTAGTCATAGAAACTCTTAACTAAGTAAACGTCACGTTTAGGATTTTATACGGATAAAATTTATTACCATCTTCACCACCTGAACGTCATGAACATTTTCTATCGATTAACTTGAATAATAATTCTTCACATTATTTTTCTCCATCTAATACAAATCTTCACCACCTTAGCGTCATGTACATTTTCCATATACAAAACTTGAATTAAATCCTTCATTGTCTCACGGGAAATTTTCACCACCCCCAGCGTTATGTACATTTTCTATGCATATAGTTGACAATTTATTCGTTACCATCTCATGGCAAAACTTCACTACCTCAGCGTCATTTACATTTGTATGGATAATGTTGAATATCAATTATTCACCATCTCACGGAAACTCTTTTTAACCCTATCGTTATGTACAGCATATATTAATAAACTTAAATATTAATTCTTCACCATCTCAAGAATAATCTTCAGCCCCTCAGCTTCACATAAATTTTATATTGATAACAATTTTTTTCGCCAAATCATGGAAACTCTAAACCAAGTCAACGTCATGTTGATTATTTTCTATGGATAATATTCTTCATCATCTCAAGGCAACTCTTTACTACCTGAACGTCATGTACATCAACGATCGATTAATGTTATTATCAGTTCTTCACATTAATCTTTTCTTATACTTGGAAATAAATTCGTCACAACCTAGAGGCAACTCATCTTCATCTCAACGTCATGTGTATGTTCTATGGCTAAACTTGAATATTAATTCGTTACCATCTCACGGCAAGTCTTCACCACTCAAGCGTCGTGCAAATGTTTAAGATTTTTTAGGTCGCAGTGCGAAAACTTACATCTTTTAAAGAGGAAAAAAACTAATCCTGATGGGCTTATATGCACATTCTCATAATGGAAGACTAAAAAGACCTTTGAGAAGTAACCTAAGTTTATCATCTATAAATGTGAGGGAGCGTAGCGAGCGAGCTTTAGGTTGAGGTGCTCTAAGTTGATTGAAATTAGGGGCGAGTTTAATAATGAGAGGGAAAGGGGACACTTATCAGAAAAGAAAAGGAACTCGTTTCAAAGTAGAAAGAATAATTATCAGAGGTTAAAATAGGGCACTTCTTACACCTTCGAAAAGAGGCACTCACCAGGGATGAAAAAAGGCACTTATGAAAAGTAGGAAATGGGCATTTGACGACGGAAAAAGGGCCCCCTCTGATTTTGATAGGGGCATTTATAAGAGGTGAACAGGGGCATTTATATATGTATATAAAAAGGGATAGGTCCCTTATTAGAAACGAAAGGGGGGGGGGTATGATTGTTAAAAGGGAAATTATCAATTCTGTAAAAGCTCAATCTCTCTCAAAGCTTACCATTTAGTTTGAGGTAATAGCTGTAAGAAAAACTAATTATGATAAAATATATATGTTTTCGCTGATTTAAGTGCTAGATGACGATATACCCCTCGATTTCAATCACTTAGGTATTCAATTCAATATTAAGAGCATTAAATATGTATATACATATTTATATGTATATAGCCATTTCTTTCAGACCCTAAACATGCTCCAAATAGCCGACAATATTTTGACATGCTTTGGCGTCTGATCAATCTTGTAAAAGCTCAATCTTGCTCAATGGCTACTATTTAGTTCGAATTAATAGCTGTAAGAAAATTATTAATAACATATATTTGTCATGATAATTTAAGTGCTAAAAGGCATTCTTATACACTTCAGTTCCAGACCAAATGCTTTACCCCTCGATTTAAATAATTTAGTTATTCAATTCAATATTAAGAGCATTCAAAGTAACAATACTTATTTCAAGATAATATAATGTTAATGTACAATATTAATGTCCTGTTTACTAATGGTATCCTAAATATTAATAATACATTTCTTCCTGGGCTCCATGCGATCGGGATAATTACATTGGCTTCGGCCGAGCTAACATGCAAATCACTCAAGCATGGACGGAATGTCTTGCTACCGGGTAACATTTGTCTCAACTAGGTGGAGTTTTGCAAATAAAGATTAGTTTATTGTCAAAGGCGGGACGCGACCAGTGAAACCGTGCTTTCGACAGTCAAGTGATGGATCTATTACATCACAACACCTATAGTGCAAAACACGTCATGTGTAATATGTGCTACAAGAACTACTTCATAGAAGTTTATCATTTTATTTCTTTATCATAACAAGTTCGAGCAATGTAGTTAACACCGTTTCCACGCCTCTTTGACAAAACTTGATATCAAATGTCTTTCTTTTATCCACTCTGGTTTCTAATACAAGTTATATGCCTCATTAAAAGTTGGTTTTTCGATGTAGTCTACAATATGTTTGAAAATTCAACAATAATTATACGGTCTTCTGTTTGTTTCATCAATCAGACAGTGGTACGCAACCACAGGCTGGTAAGTATAAACCTGTTGTATAAATAATACTTTTTCATATTTTAATGAAATATGTCTTAACTAGAAAAGAAAAGCAAGATTATATACATATGTATATGTATATAGCCATCACTTTTAGACCCTAAACATCCTCCAAATAGACGACGATATTTTGAAATGTTTTGGCGTCTGATTAATATTGTAAAAGCTCAAGCTATCTCAATGCTTACCATTTAGTTTGAGATGACAGCTATAAGAAAAACTATTAATCAAATACAAGTTCCCTGCTGATGTTAGTGCTAGAAGACAATTGTATACACTTCAGTTTCAGACCATGCTATGGTATTGATCTTATATGCAATTAAACAAAGCTCCCTTGCCAATAACCAATAGCAATAGTAAATGTTTTACCCCTTGATCTCAAATATTTGGTCATTCTATTCAATATTAAGAGCATTCAAATTTACATCATTCATGGAAAATGATAATACTGTTAATAAATAATATAAATTTCCTGTTAACTAAATTAGGGTAGCCTTACCCTTAATAACACATTTTTTTCTGAGCTCCCTGCAATCGTCATATTTACAATGACATTCGCCGAGCTACCATGCAAATCATTCAGGCATGTAAGGAATGTCTTGCAAACGGGTAACATTTATCTCACCTAGATGTAGAATAATGTCTTGTGAAAGGCGGGAGTCGACCAGTAAAACCATGCTATCGACAGTCAGGTGACAGATTTATTAAATCACAACACCTATAGTGCAAAACATATCATGTGTAATATGTGCTCGAAGAACTACTTCATATAAGTTTATCATTTTATTTCTTAACCATAACAAGTTCGAGCAATGTAGTTAACACCCTTTCCACGCCTCTCCGACAAAACTTGATATCAAATGTCTTTCTTTTATCCACTTTGGTTTCTAATACAAGTTATATGCCTCATTGAAAGTGGGAATTTCAATGTAGTCTACAATATGTGTGAAAATTCAACAATAATTATACGGTTTTCTGTTTGTTTCATCAATCAGACAGTGGTACGCAACCACAGGCTGGTAAGTATAAACCTGTTGTATAAATAATACCTTTTCATATTTTCATGAAATATATCTTAACTAGAAAAGAAAAGCAAGATTATATACATATGTATATGTATATAGCCATCACTTTCAGACCCTAAAAATTCTCCAAATAGACGACGATATTTTGAAATGTTTTGGCGTCTGATTAATGTTGTAAAAGCTCAATCTATCTCAATGCTTACCATTTAGTTTGAGATGACAGCTGTAAGAAAAATGATTACTAAAATACAAGTTCCCTGCTGATGTTAGTGCTAGAAGACAATTGTATACACTTCAGTTTCAGACCATGCTATGGTATTGATCTTATATGCAATTAATCAAAGCTCCCTTGCCAATAACCAATAGCAATTGTAAATGTTTTACCCCTTGATCTCAACAATTTGGTCATTCTATTCAATATTAAGAACATTCAAATTTACATTATTCTTGGAAAATGATAATACTGTTAATAGTTAACATAAATTTCATGTTAAGTCAATTAGGGTAGCCTTACCATTAATGAAACTTTTCTTTCTGAGCTCCCTGCAATCGTCATATTTACAATGACATTCGCGGAGCTACCATGCAAATCATTCAGGCATGTAAGGAATGTCTTGCAAACGGGTAACATTTATCTCACCTAGATGTAGAATAATGTCTTGTGAAAGGCGGGAGTCGACCAGTAAAACCATGCTATCGACAGTCAGGTGACGGATCTATTAAATCACAACACCTATAGTGCAAAACACGTCATGTGTAATATGTGCTCGAAGAACTACTATATATAAGTTTAT